>JAHUTJ010033880.1:0-22645 GCA_036250325.1 Characodon lateralis
GATATGTATATAATTGGATGTTTGATATCAGGATTTCTGCTTTTTGGAGTCAGCGGTTACCTGGCATATCGAGAAATTCGGAAAATGTCAGCAGCTGTTCTGGCAATTGTGAGGCTGCCTGGCATGTATGATGGGATCTTCAGGGCGATCAGCACTCAGACTGAGATGTTACAGACTGGATGTGATCCTTACACAGGATTGCAGCGCCTGTGAGTGGGCAGCAAAGCCTCTGTGACCCGTCCAGCTGGGATTAAACTCTATTGTCTTACACTGATGTGGTAAACAAACAAACAAATGAATGTATACTAAAAAAAAGTCAATGCCCATCATGAATATATATAAAAAAAAAAAATTCAATCACAGTAGTTTATCACCAAAATCCCACTTTTAAATACACTGCCAATAAATGAGACATTTTTTTCCCAGCCAATAAAATACTTTCATGTTACATCTTAGTTCATTATGTGCATGAGTCTTATGTTTATTTGAAATATTACGCCCATGACTGAAAGTACGTTTTGCAGAGGGTTTTGCCATCAGAAACAGATGAAGAACTATATTCAGATGTCAGCGATAAATTTGGGCATTAGATAATAGAAAAACATCTGAATACCACTGACAGTTGAGATTGTTGTAATAATGCCTATTTGTTTTTCTTCATGCAGAGAATTATTATCTATAATTTAATTTCTGACATTAGCCTATGATAATGGTAATGTCCACATAATGTTTTTTTCACCCTATGATGGTTCATTTCTAATCCTCAAAGTATTTTTATTGGGAGTTTATATGACAGATCAACACAAATTAGGCCATAATTGTGAAGTTGAAGAAAAGTGTTGTTCTAACATGCAATACCGCCTGCTACCTGTGATAGCAGTGGTGTAAAGGATACACATGAGACAATTTCATGATGAAGCACAAACACTTCAGAAGACTATTGGATGACTTATTGGCTTACCTGTTCAGTGCCTATTGACAATACCTAAATGGAATGTACATACAAACATACTGGTAAATTACAGTAAATTTATTGGCATGGTTCCCTTATTTTTATCTGCATAATATAATTACTTTGAAATATAAAAAAAAAAAAAAAAAAGAGTCCACGACTAATTTGCCTGATGTTTTGATTTCTATTTGTCATTCATTATATACTGAGAGAGAAGCACCTTTAAAGCACTATATCCTCCCACACAAAGCTCACCTTCATAGCCTAAAGGACGTGGTGAAATCCAATGAATTTTAATTTGCCTTTAAATTAGTACAAGGGATAAAAGTGGGAGAATTTATTAAGAGTGAAAGTAAAAAGGAAGGTTTCCACTTCTTCCTGCATTTTCTTCATGAAAAGAATAAGAACGACAGCAAAGAAAGAAAAAAAAAAAACAATTAGCTTTGAAGTTATATTCTCTATCTCAGTGGATGAAGTACTTATACAGGTAGTCTTAGCTTATCTTTCTTTCTCAGGTTTCCTTGTGCCCTCTAATAATTGACGGTTTGCCAGCAAATGTGGTTCACATGTAGCAAAGAGAAAAAGACTAAACAATTGAAAAGTAGACAAGGATTTGATGTTGATTTTACCCCTCCTGCCTTCAGGGTTATCTTCTTGAATTAATGTTTTCTGGGGAAAAAAACAAGGTCATGGGATATACAATACAGAGATTCTTACAGCATTGTCTTGCTTGTTACCTCCTTGAATTTTTCAACAGACTGCACTCTGTTCCTTTTGCAAGCGATGTTTCACAATCCAAGACTAAAGGGTAAAGAGGTATTACTATATGTCGTGTGTGTGTGTGTGTGTGTGTGGGTGTGCGCGAGTGTGAGAAACAGGCATAATCTACATAAACAAGCCCTGCACATGCTACCAACCCATCTTTCCACACACCCACAGGTTCACAGCACTGCTCAGCAGTTATAATTAACAACTGGCCCAGTAATTCTATCTTTACTAATTACTATCTCTGCCCACAAGGCACACATGTGGGTTAAATCAGAGCTGGGATATGGGCTATTTTGAGATAGACCCCACTTTATCTTTACAAGGTAACACTTCTCAGTAGTGTCCCTGTGAGGAATTCCTGGCATGTGGCACAAGTGATTTTTACTCTGCACCGGATATCAAGCTACATCTGTGGAGAAGCCAGGCTGCAGGTAGTCTGTCGGTCACTCTAAAGCATGACTTTGTCACCAGAGGTGCTCGAATGAATTGTCATGGGCTATATCCATCACGTGGAACCACTGGCTGCAGTGATAGTCTAACCTGTGCTGCTTCACTGTTTAAAACAAAGGTTTAAAAAGACAACTATATACGGGTATACTCTGTAAATGATGTCTTTTTGAAGGGGCCATCTTTTATCTTTGTTCATTCTTTTATTGAGAGAATGACAGGCAGGCAGGCAGGCAGGTAAGTACTTACAGGAAACTATTAATTGAATCTGAATCTATTTGCAACCTGCAGCACCCCTGGCTTTACAAAAAAATATGGCCTCACTTACATTCAACTATAAAGAAGTTAAATTATAATTAAACACTACAAATAACTATATACCAGATAATAAGTTATTTTATATCATGTCACGTAGGAGGTAATCACAAGGTTAAGAACAATTAACGGTTGCTTCTGTCTTAAAAATGTTATTTTTGTGCTTGTCATTTTTTTTTCTTACAGTAGCTTCTTGCAGTAGACATCTCAAAGTGTTTCTGTGGCAACTCAGTTTCAAAGCCAGACATCACTGGATAAATGAAGGTTATGTAAATCTAATGCCAGGAAATTTTTCTAAGCGGAAGACCAGTGGAAAGAAAAACAAATATTAATTAAGAAAAATGTTTGAAAGATGGAGAAGAAGCAATTAAGCCATGTGAGACTTAATGTGTGGGTGTAAACATGTGACATGTATCCGGCAACACACGCTCTTCTTCTGAACTCATGCATACGTGATTTGTCTCGGTGGGGGGTGTGCCCACCTATATCTCATTGTCCTCCCAACAGACACCAGTGCACAGTTCATCACTCTGTCAGGAGAGCCATAAACTCAGTGGATGATGTAGCAGGATTCCAATGGCAAAGTCTGAATAAATCAGAGACAAAAAATAATTTTTTGTAAGTCTTTCAATTCAAAAAGTAACACTGGATTTTCCCTGGAGCAAGAAAGAGGAAAAAGAGTTGGTGGAAGAGAAGAAAAGAATGGAAGGGAGATGCAATGATTTTCTTGTTGCCTGGATACAGCCAAACGGATCCCAGTGCCATCTTACTTTTAGCTACTGTATCTAATGCCTAAAAGCTGCAGATGCATTTCACAGCAAAATCTCTTCATGCAAACAGGGCCACAATATCTGTCTCAGGAATAAAACAGTTGTGCTACAAATGGCTCAAGTTTTTCTCAGCACATTTTTCTGGAGGTGTTGAAAATGAATGCGAGATCCTTGCATGGATTAACACAACTTCCCCAAACAAACAATCCAATTTTCCCCCAAGTCTCTCAGTGGTATATTTAGAGTGGGAGTCTTCTCACATGGCACTCTCACTCGTGTGTGAAGTGCAGACTTCTTGCTGCTGATCCCAGAGGAGTAAGAAGCTCATTACAAACTCTGAAAGATTTACGAGCTATTACACAACGAACCCAACTGTTCATTTACTTAGATGTGCTTTTATTTGTTTACTTCTGTATTAAAGCCTGGATTAAGTGATTAAAACTGAACATAATGAAGGTTGCTGTTCCTCACAGTGGGGTAGGAACTACTGTGTACCTCGGGAGCATGACTGGTATGTACATGGCATGTGAAGGCGGTGTGGCAGCTTTATGGCAGAAGTAAAGCTGACGGAGAAAATCATGTGCTAATCTATAAAATTAGCAATGAAAATGACTGATCCTAATTTCTCACTGATGGCTGGAAATGTCAGCATTGATGAGGCACGTGAATTCACATCTTATTTTGCTCATTTTAAACTGTGCATCATTTATTTAAATTCTTGATGAGCTCTTCTTGTTCTGCATTACAAGCATCTGTCTTTTGAGCAGGCGTAACATTACATTGTCATTTACTGGGATAAAGGAGGAGTTGGAGTAAATTGCTTGCGAAGTGGCAAAAGTTGCTTTTGATATAATGAGGTAAGACCGAAACCAGCTGGTTTTGGAAGGGAAACCCAATTACGATCCAGAGCTGATTGGTTGCATATGCTTTTTTTTAACTTGGCAAGAGGCACAAAAAAAACAAACAAACAATCAAACAAACAAACAAAAAAAAGATAACAATGTGTAAAATCATAAATACAACAGTTTTTTTTTTTTTTTTCATTGTTTTACATTGCCCTAATTATATGAATAAAAATGTTAATACTACTATTGCTCATTCTACTATATAACTACTGCTTATAATAATAATAATAACAACAACAACAGCAATAATAATAATAATAATACAAGAATATATAATACCTTTATATAACTTTTTATTTTATTTTTATTTTTTTGCCTGCTAATTCCTTAAATTTAGGCAAAACAACTCTTGTATGCAGGGCAAAACGTTGTCTCAATTTACTTTGTGTAGTCTTTCTTTCTCTCAATAGAACTTTATCAATATTTATATCCCCACTTTACACTTGCACACTGCTGTTTCACCTCTAAGTATCTCTCTTTCATACTTTTGTACCCATGTATGGCATACCAGTGTATTTGTCATTGTAGTTAAGTAATAAACGATTATTAATGAACTACAAATAAATATTAAAAATGCTGAAATCCCAAGTGTAATATTTTAAATAAATTGTATTAATATCTGAAATCTTTGTATCATATTTCTATTCAGCTTCTATGGTGGTGCTCATCTCCACGTGGGAAAATTTACTTTTATGTGACACCATGCAGGTAGATATTATTTATTGGAGTCATATAACCACATTTCGATACAGCTGACCGAGTATAAAATTCAGAAATTCATTTTAAATCATTTGCTGTGAAGTTGGGTATAAAATGTCTCCCTTGTGGAAATGTACATGTATGAACTTAGGTTGCAAAATGACCAGCAAACTCCTGGAAAACTGCCTTTGTATTTACCTCTTTCATCTTTGTAAAACCATTGAGAGTTACTACTGCTATCGCTATGTGTAATCACTTTTTTTATCCCACAGATCCCCAAACTAGAGATTCATTGCTTCTCTGTCTAGCTTTCTTTCTTTCTTAGATGGAGAAATTGACAGAGATAGGGTTGCCCTTTATTTACATTTTCCTTTGACTCACTACCCCATAGAAAGTACTCCTAGTCTAGTATTTCTGTGATTATCTCTGAGTCTTTCCTAGATTGAGCCATTGCTATTTTTGCCTTTTAGACTATAAACTCTTTGTATTTTTTTACTAAAGAAAGTACTCATGGGTCACCGACTCAATGATTTTGACTGTCTCCTTCCTGTCTTCTCAATTCCCAGTCAGTCATGGCAGATGGCTGCTCAACACTGAGCTGGGTTCTGCAGAACGTTTTGTCCTTCTAACAGTGAAATTGTTCCTATCCATTGCTGCCACATGCCTCCTCAGAATGAGAAGTTGCTGCAAGGTCAATGTCTTAATATAATCAACTTGGCTTCTTTTGATAACTCTACCAATTAGCTGTGAATAAGAAGCTGAATTGCCAGCACTGAATTATAAGTAAGAGTAAACTGGACTATATGTAACTCGATCCAAAGTTCAATATGTGGTTGGATTAAAATTTTTGAATTCCATTTGCACCAAATTGACTTTCTGTAATTGGTCATGATACACACACACACACACACACACACACACACACACACCAATACACACTATATATTGGGCCAGCTGTCCAGAGCCCAGGGTAGAGGGGGGGCCAGAACTGGGCCCTCCAATCATCAAATTATGTTCAAGAATATCCATTTACATATATATATATATATATATATATATATATATATACAAAAGCCTGTTTCTGAAAGTCACATTAAACCTTTCTTTTTAATTTTATTTTATTTTTTTTCCAAATTTTGCTTCCAGTAGTGGTCAAGAAACCCTACCCCGAACATCAACATTGGTTTGGCCGCTAACACAACTTCTGTCATTAGGCCGCTTTAGTAAAGTACAAAGCTGTGCTGCTTTGTAACTTGCTCTAGTTTGACTTTACTATCAGACATGTCCTCACCACTGCTCCAACACGCAAAATTTGTTGATGGAGGTGATCCACTGTGAATTAATGGACAATACAGCTTTAGAACCTGAACTGCTAAAGAAAGGTTTGGCCCATGCCATTTGGAGCTCAAATGTAAACAAAAGGGACCCTAAAATGGTAAGGATTTGAACTGTGCAGCTTATCAAAAGCCATGTGCCTCAATTCAAAAAGAGGCCCCAAAGTTAAAATATATACTGAGGAAATTTTAATAAAACTGGCTTTCAATAAAACTTGAACTGCATGTGTCAATAAATCAAAACATTAACAAATCAAAAACGTACTTCAAGAAAATACAGATTTGCATGTATGATTTTAATATATATTTAATTCGAATTTTACATACATTAGAATTATTTTAATTATTTATTTGTTTCATCACTTGATATATTATCTTTTTGTCAATTTTATTTATTAAGTATTTAATTACTTTTGGGGATGTTTGTCACTGTTAGCCTTCTACAGAAGCAATATCTATATATATATAACAAAATAAAATAAAATCATAATTTGGAGCAGATAGAAAGGGGAAGAAGGAAACAGCGTAAGGACAAAGGTGGAAGGAGAAAGAAGGAGGCAGAATGCACTATCAACCCGATCTTAAAATGGTTATGCTTATAGAATGGTGTGGATAGGTGAAAGATGATCTTGTCCCAGGACCAGGCAAGGCTATCAGATTAAAAATTAAAGGAACACTTTTTGATCAAAGCATAATATCAAATATATTAAATGAATATTAAAATTGTTTTTTAGTGGTTTTCCATTTGACCAGTGTCAGTGTCACTACTGGTAGTGTGAGGAGAAACCTGAACTCTACAGAGGTTGTGCAGGCAGTCCAACTCCACCATAATGGCAAATCAATATGTGCCATTGCCTGAAGTTTTGATGTGTCTCCCAGCACAGTCTCAATAGCATGGAGGGGATTCCAGGAGACAGATGGTTACACTAGAAGCATTGGACAGGGCCATCGGAGGTCCTTAACCCATCAGAAGACCGGTATCTGCTCTGCTGTGCAAGGAGGAGCAGGATGAGTATTGGCAGAGCTCTACGTTATCTCTAAGTTATCTCAAGTGGGCCACTTGCATGTATGACTCTGACCAAACCATTAGAAACAGACTTTATGAGGATGTCCTGAGGGCCAGACCTCCTCTAGTAGGCCCTTTGCTCATTGCCCGGCACCATGGAGCTTGATAGGCATTTGCCAGAAGACACTGGAAAAAAGGTTCAACACTGGCACCCTGTTCTTTTCACAGATGAGAGCAAATTCACTCTGAGCTCAGAGTGTGACAAATGTGAAAACATCTGGACTTGCTGCAGTTGCTGCCTACAACATTTTTCAGCATGACTGGTTTGGTGGTGGGTCAGTGTTTGTCTGGAGAGGTATATCCATGGAGGGATGCACAGACCTGTACAGGAAAAATGATGACACCGATACTACTGTAATGTATTGGGATGAAATCTCAGACCCACTGTTAGAGCCTTCACTGGTGCATATCAAGCTACATCTGTGGAGTGGTCTGTGTTCCCCCTGGTGCATGATAATTGCCTCATGTGGCAAGAGTATGCAGGCAGCTCTTGGAGAATGAAGGAATTGATACCATTGACTGGCCTCCACGCTCCCATGACCTTAATCCAATAGAACATATCTGAGACATAATACTGTATTTAGATCCATCCAATGGCACCAGTTGCACCTCACACTGTCCAGGAACTCAGGGATGCCCTGGTCAGGATCTAGGAGTAGATACCCCAGGACACCATCTATCATCTCATTAGGAGCATGTTTAGATGTTGTCAGACATGCAAACAAACACATAAGGGCCATAAAAAGTACTCAGTACTATTTTGAGTTGCTGCAATGACATTTCAGTAAATTGCACTAGCCTGCCTCATACGTTTTTCATTTGAAATTTCTCACTGACCTTGAATTAGGCTCTGTTTTTAACAATTTTCATTTTGATTAAATGATGTGGAATCCTTTTAACTCTAACACATTATTCATTCTACCTCAGTTAGGATACTCTGCATGATTTCTTTTCCAATTGAGATCTGATGTGTATTCATTGTTCCTTTAATTTTTCAAGCAGTGTATACAAATTAAATCCAACGGTGGGGTACAACACTACATGTAGAACACTGACCAGATCATGAAAGTGATCTGATCATAGAGTACTAACAGAAACCAAAATAAAGTAAGTGGATGATCTAAGCAGTTATCATCAAAAAGGTATGATGGTTAGGAAAATATATAGTACGGGGGAAGATGGGTAGAGGGTTAAAGGAGATAATAGAGAGGAAGAATGGGTCAAGAGAACTGTTATAACTCAGAACTGCTCTCTGAGGTTAGGTCTTTAAATTACAGAGAGATGTGGACAGCTTGTCAATGCTGAGGCATCGCTAGAGCTGTAGAGCAACACCATTTCTATCTATCTATCTATCTATCTATCTATCTATCTATCTATCTATCTATCTATCTATCTATCTATCTATCTATCTATCTATCTATCTATCTATCTATCTATCTATCTATCTATCTATCTATCTTATCTGTCTTTCATTTTCTGTTACTGTGAAGTGTTCTTGCAGCATTACCAGAGGACCTTCCTTCTTCTCAGAGTGGTACCTGCAGCTGCAGGTGGCTGGAATGACAGTTGACTACAATATTGTCATGGTTCTTCAAGCCTTTAGCCCAACATTTGATCTTCCAAGGCCATAGTTGAATCAAACATAATAATTGGCCCAAAGATTCCAGAGTTAGGCTGTGCAGAAAAAAACTGTGTCTTCTTACAAAATCAATTTCAAATGCAGCCCTCTTTGAATGGGCTTGATGGATACCATTTTTTCCCTCATTCAGGCAGCTTACATTAAATCAATATGATGACTTTGGTGCAGACATTGTGTGTGTATCTGCTGCAAATTGGAATGGATATTAGCTTTGAATCAGATTTTGTTTATCAGCATAACTCAATAGACTATTTCAATTGTAGATAATCTGTGCTGTTTCTCTGGTCCCCTAATTCAATAAGTTTGCTTTAAAGTTTTGCCTTACAAAAACACTAGAAAATTTAGTGAAAATAGGACCATGTGAGTTTTGTTTGTTCAAAACAGCAATAACACTACATTGCAATGTAGTATTTAATTTTGCCATGATTATAAGGCTTTGTGAAAATTTTGAATGGAAAACTAAGAAGGATTATGGCTGGAGTCAAGGACAAAAATTAAAACAATATAAAAAAAAAAAAAAAAAAAAAACAACTCTACAAAAAGTAAAACAATCGAAAATTCCAACTTTCAATTTGAATACATTTATTCAGTGATCGGAAAAAAGATGTTAAGAAAAATCATAAGTGAAATGATTACAGTACTGAGACCCTTGACAATTCCCTAGTGTATAAATATGGTGTGGCATAGAGACCCATTTATTTCACCCACTCTTTAAAACGAGACAGATGAAAGAACATCCTACGTAAATAAGGCAGACATGTTGATCTTCAAAGGTCGGCTAGAAGAAAATAATTACCGGCCTTATTTTGACAATATCTCCAGTTAGACAGATTATTAAAATGTTTAAAACAAATGGTACTGAGGAAAACTATTAGGATAAAGAGTAACGTTTATCTCGCTACCACAAGGGGAATGGTAGATCAAATGATCCCCAATTTCTACTTCTAGAGAACTGCAGCTAAGGCCAAACATTTGTTTAATCAATTCTCCAACCTTTAGAAGAAGTCTGCATACTAATTTATGTTTTAAGAAGCATGCCAGAAAAATGCCTTTTATGTCCTACTATCACAAACATAAATGTGATGAGTTTGCCAAACTCGTCTGAAATTTTAACTGGAACTGATAATAGATAATAGTGAGGCAACAAACACACCAGGTTGGTCTTGTGTAGTGCAGGAGATAAGCCCTTAATTAAAGAGGAGGGTTGAAATACTGGGGCTTGTTGCTCTTCAAAAACACTGGAAACCTTATTACATTGCATGGGACATGAACTGTAGAATACCATGACATTTTCAATAGAAATCCAGTAAGGGCTAGTTCTTTTTCTTTTAGCCATCCCAGTGCCCAGACACAAGTCTACAGGAAACCTGTGGGGTGAGCTGAACAGAACATAAGACAGGACCCAGCTCTCTGGACATTTAGAGCTTTGATGTCAAACGTGACGCCACATGGGCTGGCATGTTTTTTATGTTTCCTTGCTTAACACAGTTAAGTCACATGAGTGGCTCATTACCGGGCATCTGCAGAAATTGATGACATGCTGAGGGGCTTATTTGGCCAAAACGATCAGTTGTCTTGGAGCAGTGACAGTTCTAAAATATGCAGGACAGCAGCCCTTGAGGGGTACAAGAGGAAAAAAAAGTGTAGCACAAGCACAAACTACTGACACAATTTTTGTTTGATTTGGATAATGTAAGGGGACCTGACTGACCTTTAATGACATACCCTTAAACTTTTATAGATGTCTCTGAAACAAAAATGATTTTTGCAGCACAGACCTGAGCTAACATAGCACAAACAATTAACATCATTTTTGTTAGATATAATCATATGGCAGGGAGTTCAATTTTGGTGATGTTGCTCACCAGGCTAATCAAAAGTCACTTTTTTCCAAGTCCAAAACAAGTCTCAAATTACTGAGGGCCAAGTCTAAATCATGTCTCAAGTCTCTAATGACTGCAATGTACATTTCCTCATCAAACCCATGAGCTCTAGTGCACCTCAAACTCTGGATCACCTAAGGTTAGAATTCCAAATCTATACTGGTTGTCCTTAGGCCTAAATTTTTAGATGAACTTCTTTTAATTTTCAGCCACAATTTTGTCGTCATCTTTTATCATTTAATTCACCATGCATAAAAAAAAAAAAAAAAAAAAAAAAAAAAAACTGCTGAAGGCTGCTTTATATTATTTTGCATATTCATCAAATGTTTATGTAGAATTTCTGAATGGATCAAGCACAGTTATTTTTTAATTTTTGTAATGACTAAGTTAACATATTTCCCCATCTTCATATTGTCCACTTCCTCACTCTATATTCCACTAAATAGGGTTTGTAAGGTTTCCTTCTCCTCACTATGAGCTAGAGAATTTTTGTTATACTATTGGGAAACTGTTTTCTTAATTCACATTTACAATCTTTGTTCTCAGTTCAGAATATTAAAGATCTTTAAGGTATTACAGCATAATCAATCAGGCACAATGCAGTAAATAAAGAAAACGGTGAAGCACTTCTGAATGAAAGAAACTGGAAGTGCTTTTATTTTCACATTTCTAGTCAGAAGTGTTCTTGTAATGACTGAGCCTAACAGCCAGGGAATGTCGGAGGTATGTTACATTTATTTTGTTCTGACTGGATTCAGTCATTTAATACAGCATTCATTTGGAGAGATATTTGTGTTCATTACTGTATAGCTACACCTACCATGAAAAGATTGTTATGAGCCATTAACAGCTTACAATCCACGAATTCCACTGGCTAATGACCAATTCAGCTGCAGTCTGTAGCTCACATATAGGCTTCCTTTCACCCTTCAATACATGAGATCAAAACTGTTAATAGGACTCAAGTCCAAGACCAGGAGTTCAAGTCAAGGCTCAAGCCTTTAGGGCACAAGTCTAAGCCGAGTCTGAAGTCTTTTGTTTTTGCCATGTATGTGCATCTCAAGCCGGATTCTTAAATCTGAGTTGCCATTTCTGTTGGCTCTACAAACCTCTCAGGTTTCCTCTTTTCTGTTTATAGACCTATAACATATAACCTAAACTAGAAGCCATAAATAATTTTTATTCAAATAAATCTCATAAAATTTCCTTTGTAACTTATTTATAAATGCTCAAGCAGCACCAAAGAACTCAAACTTTTAATCAGTTTAACTGTAAATTTAATAAAACTTATTTTTTGCCAATCGGAAGTGCATTCTGGGTTTTATTGAGGAAGTAAATTTACAGGAATGAGGATGATAGATGGACAAATGGAAAAAAAATCAGATCATTGTGTCAAGCAAGCATATTAAAGAATGCTTGCAGCTATTGGAATATTTGTGTTAATGTAAAATAAACCTTATTAGGAAATAACTGAGTTAACAGTCTTTTTTGTCTTTATGGACTATCTAAAGCTTCTTGGATGTATATGTGTTTGTACTGTATCTACAAAATTAGAAAATACAGCATAAATAAAACAAAATTACATGTGCACGTTTTGGGTTGAGGCTGATAATTGGAACACATAAATTAATCCTTGCTGATACAGCTGCTGTGGAAAGACAGTGATGTCTGGCGTTTTTGCTGCAGGTATACATCTTTATTTGTCCAGTAATTCACCTTCTGATGCTTTATTTACTGGACCCCCTTGAGCTACATCAAATTTTCTGCATTTGGAGCATGGAGACAGTATTCATAATAGCAACAACAAAAAAGAAAATACAAACACCCAGGGTGGTAGTGATAGTGACTCACAGATCTACAGTCACATGTTCATATAGAAGACAAAGAGAGAATTGGCCAGCGGAGTTCACAAAGATCTACCCACAGATTTCACTGCCTATGACTTCCAGGCTGTGAAAGGAAAAAGAAATGTTGCTGAGTGTCAAATTTCTTCCGAAGCCAGCTATCAACCAGCTGGAAGTCAGTCAATTAGTCTGTCCCCACCCCCACCCCCCCACCCCACCCTCGATCACTGCAGTCTTCTACTTCCCTGGGTGTCAGTAAATGTAGATAGCTGTCAGTCTCAGAGTGATTCGATGAGGGAAAAAAATCCTGATGGATCCTATAATACTGCTGCTGTGGCTCAAGGTAGTGTGAATGATTGGTGCTGTTGAATCAGAGCGTCTGGTTTGAGGCCTGTTGGCTTCCTTCCTCACCCTGGCCCCGCCACTCTCCGCTTGCTTGCCTACTCCGGTGTTCATTTGCAGTCAGATCATGTTGTTTCATGTGATCCATTTTCTCCAGCTATGCCATGGGTCTCTGCGTTTACTTCTGCCTGGCATCTAACACCATCCGATACCTGCTGAGCTGAGCAAAGCTGCAGCATCACGGGCCTGATGCACCATAAAAGACCGCAAAGGACGCCCAGAACCCATGGCATTTTCTCTGAGATCAGACTCTTGTTTTGACTAACAACAAAGGACAGAAGAGAAAATTTCAAAGTCTAAAAAGTTGGAAAACACTTCTGCTTTGCAAAACTTTGTCTGTGAAGAAGTGTTCAGCTTCAGGACAATGGATGCAGCACAGAAAATATATTTCATGAAGAACAACAACAGTTTAGTCATGCTGGAAACTAATAAATAAGTAGCAAATATTTTCTTGATTCACTGCAAAAAGCATCTATGAGAGAAAGAATGAAGGATTGCCTGTCATTGTAACCCTGTTTTGAATAATAAACCTGCCTAGGATCCTGTCAGGCATTCAAAAATCCTGTTGTTTTCCAGTCTGTGAAAATACCATAATTAAGAGGTAACCGGTAGCACCATAAACACTCTTCGGTGTAGAAATTGTTAATGGAGGACAGGGACACAAAGCTGACTATTTTCAGTATCAATGAGGTATTTAAAAATATAGACGGAAAGCACAAAAGGTGAAAAAACATATTTAAAAGGAAATCGCATTTTCTATGGAGGCTTACTGGATGGTTAGTTAGCATGCTGCTTTTAAACGGAGTGGGAGGTAGGCTGAACAAGGGATGGGTATTGATCAAATATTTTACCTTTTCTTACAATAATAAGAATTTTGATTTATTGTACATGTACTTGTTGTCTTCCGCTTTATCCGGGACCGGGTAGCGGGGGCAGCAGACTCAGCAGAGACGCCCAGACGTCCCTCTCCCCAGACACCTCCTCCAGCTCCTCCGGGGGAAGCCCAAGACGTTCCCAGTCAAGCCGAGAGACATAGTCCCTCCAGCGTGTCCTTGGCCGTCCCTTGGGACTCCTTCCGGTGGGACGTACCTAGAACACCTCCCGAGAAAGTCATCCAGGAGGCATCCAGTATAGCTGCCCAAGCCACCTCAACTGGCTCCTCTCGATGTGGAGGAGTGGCGGCTCTACTCGACCCCCTCCCGGATGGCCAAGCTCCTCGCCCTATCTCTAAGGGAGTGCCCAACCACCCTACGGAGGAAGCTCATTTCAGCCGCTTGTATCCGGGATTTCATTCTTTCGGTCATGACCCAAAGTTCATGGCCTTAGGTGAGGGTAGGAACGTAGACCAACTTGTAAATCGAGAGCTTCGCTTTTCGGCTCAGCTCTCTCCTCCACACAACGGACAGCCACAGTGCCCCCATTACTGCACCGATCCATCTGTCGTTCTCCTGCTCCATTCTTCCCTCACTCGTGAACAAGACCCCGAGATACTTGAACTCATCCACTTGAAGCAGAAACTCCCCTGCAACCTGAAGAGGACAAGCCACCCTTTTCCGGTCGAGAACCATGGCCTCGGACTTGGAGGAGCTAATCCTCATCCCGGCCGCTTCACACTCGGCTGCGAACCGCCCCAGCGCATGGTGTAGGGCTTGGCTAGAGGGGGTCAGCAGGACCATGTCATCTGCAAAAAGAAGAGATGAAATCCTCTGGTCCCCAAACCAGACCCCTCCTGCCCTTGGCTGCACCTAGAAATCCTGTCCATAAAAGTTATTAACAGGACCGGTGACAAAGGGCAGCCCTGCTGGAGCCCAACATGCACCGGGAACAGGTCTGACTTAGTGCCGGCAATGCAAACCAAACTCCTGCTTTACTTGTACAGGGACCGGATGGCCCCTAATAAAGGGACCCCGATTCCATACTCCTGGAGCACCCCCCACAGGGCATCACGAGGGACACAGTCAAATGCTTTCTCCAGGTCCACAAAACACATGTAGACTGGTTGGGCAAATTCCCATGAACCCTCAAGTACCCTGTAGAGGGTATAGAGCTGGTCCAGTGTTCCACGGACAGGACCAAAACCACACTGCTCCTCCTGAAGCCAAGGTTCGACCATCGGCCGGACTCTCCTCTCCAATACCCTGGTGTAGGCCTTCCCAGGGAGGCTGAGGAGTGTGATCCCCCTGTAGTTGGAACACACCCTCCGGTCACCCTTCTTATGAAGGAGGACCACCACCCCAATCTGCCAGTCCAGTGGCAATGTCTGCCACCGCCACGCACTGTTGAAGAGGCGTGTCAACCATGACGGCCCCACAACATCCAGAGATTTGAGGTACTCAGGGCTGATCTCATCCAACCCCCAAGACTTGCGACCGCGGAGCTTTTTAACCACCTTGGTGACTTCAGCCTGGGTGATGAAAGAGTCCAACCCCGAGTCCCCAGCCTCTGTTTCCACCAGGGAATGCGTGATGGCAGCCTCCCACCCCCACTGTAATTAGTGTTGGCGAAGCACTGCTTCCCCCCCCCCCGAGGCGGCGGACGGTTTGCCAGAATCGCTTCGAGGCCAACCTGCAGTCCTTCTCCATGGCCTCACCAAATTCATCCCAGGCCTGAGCTTTTGCCTCTGCCACTGCCCGGGCCACGGCATGCTTCGCCTCACGGTACTCGTCAGCTGCCTCAGGAGTCCCACAAGCCAACCACAGCCGATAGGACTCTTTTTCAGCTTGACAGCATCTCTTACTCCTGGTGTCCACCACCGGGTTCGGGGATTGCTGCCACGACAGGCACCGCAGACCTTACGGCCGCAGCTATGGGCAACAGCATCGACAATAGATGCGGAGAACATGGTCCACTCGGACTCTATGTCTCCAACATCCCCCGGAATCTGGTCAAAGCTCTCCCGGAGGTGGGAGTTGAATACATCCCTGGCCAAGGGCTCCGCCAGACGTTCCCAACAGACCCTCACTATGTGCTTGGGTCTGCCAAGTCTGTCCAGCTTTCTCCTCCTCCAGTGGATCCAACTCACCACCGGGTGGGGATCAGTGGACAGCTCAGCCCCTCTCTTCACCCGAGTATCCAAAACATACGGCCGAAGGTCTGATGATGCGACAACAAAGTCGATCATTGACCTCCTGCATAGGGTGTCCTGGTGCCTAGTGCACTGATGGACACCCTGTGGTTTGAACATGCTGTTTAAAAGCAGAATTTGTATCTGTGGGGCTTTTACAGCAGTGGTATGTAGTCGCAGTGATAAATTTACCTATACTGAAAAGAATGTGTAAGTACTGTTTTATTGTTACTTTTATTGTTGTTACAATACATACCATAAAATATTCTGATAAAAGTTTTAATTTATATTGCCCACCACAAAGCTGAACATATTACATCAATGATTCTCTGTTTTATTCTTTAGTGCTTTCAACCAGTGATTTCTTTAGTGCTTTCAACTGTTTCATTTTCAAATTAAAGCTCAAAACACAAGAAACTGCTGTTTATAGGTTGTGATGCTAACCGAACTACCATCACTAACAGCTATTAGATGCTAAAAACTGTTTAAAATGTAAACTTCATTTAGTTTTGTTTTCTAAGTAATAGTAAAATCCTGTTTTACAGCGACACATCTCTCACCCAAAGACCATGTGCTCCTAATATAAAAAAATAAACAACTCTTCACAATGGGTGTTCTATTGATATTTAACATTAAGTTTAGAAAGATTAAAATATTTCAAAATACTTACAAAATTGACTACAATAAAGAATAAAATAAATACCAGTTTGCTGTAAATGATTTTGTAAAGCAATGCTACAGTATAATGCTGCTATATTTTGGAGCACAGCAGGAGTTTAAAATATGTTATTTACAAAGTTTAAACAGACACAATGCAGAGTGAACATCTTACAACTGAGGGACCACCATCGCTATGTAGTGTCAGAAACTGCAAACATTAATGTTATTTGAGTTTGGTAATAAAGCAGTAAGACATGCACCAGTGTGTTCTGCCAGTGTATTTGATGAGGGAGCTATATGCTCATGCTTGCTCTTAATGATCTAACCTTTGTATTGTGTTGTTAATTGTAACTGTACTTATTACTTTTGTGTGCAATAGTTTTCTATTTGTTTCAGTTTTACACTTATTCAAATGACTAAAAAACCTACAGCAAAAGGTTTGCCTTAAGACGATTGATGTGAGAAAAGAGCACAGAGGATCGTCATGCTGCCTCTCCCTAATCTGCTGTTGTTCACTGTCAGTCAGTTGGCTTAAAGAAAGCGGCTACTGTTGCTACATTTTTTCTTACAAGAAAAGACTGTTCAGAAACGTATTTATAGACATATGTGATGTGGAAATTTCAGGTGCACAACTTATCAAAATGACAAACGTTGCTTTTTAATACATTAATGTAAGTGTAATAACCAGTATAATACTGCGGTACAGTACAGTAGGAGTAACTAAAGCTAGAAAATGTAGCTTTTCTGCTTTGAGCAAAATGACATTACATTATGCCATTAATTTATGTTTCAACTTTTGTGTGAACATCTTGACACGATGAAACTAAGATATTTTTACTCAACTCTATTACACCATTATAATCTCATAATGGCCCATGGCTAACTGACTGCTGCCAAGCACACAAGAATGTATTCAGGACATGACAGTGGGACAGCAAGAAAACAATGTAATGCTGTTAAGTAATGTAAGAAACAACTAAAATTGGCATTGGCAGGTCAAAGCTTTATAAAAAACTGATTTCGGCAACCAGCCACAAACTCTGATCAGTGCGTCTCTAATAAAAAAGACTAAAAAAGCTGAGGAACAAGAACAGCGTAGAGTGTGCCACATTCTGCTCTCATTGCTGGACTTGTAACATTTCACTTTCTGGCCACATCTTTCACAGATCCATTAATAATACATAGACTCACACAGCATTTGGCAGCAAACAGAGTGGTGTTCACAGTTTAGGGTTGTATCCCAATGTGTGTGTGAGAGTTATGCTCTCATCGAGGTCATGTAACCCAGGAAGACAGAAAGTGACAATTATGTTTACTATTGTTGACATAACAGCAGCATATACCAACAGGTAGACAGGAGATGCTTAGTTCTGTTACATAGCACTGCAACAAATCTGCAACTCTCCTACCTCGTATTATCAGTTGTATTTGTCCAGAAAAAAACTACAATACAGTAAAAATATCTCTATAAATGATTGAGCTGAGATTAAGAGGCACATTGAAAACAACAGAGGTACTGTCAAATACCTCTAAATCCAACCACTCCTCTAGTGGATTGAAGTTTAGAGCTACCTGTGAAGTGGTGCTTCTTTCTTTTCTCCTGGGGGATAAAAGCCCTACTGGGACCATAATAAATATGAAAAGCATTGAAACGTTCTCCTTGTACAAGGTGATATAAAAAAAAAATAAATAAAAAGTGGAGGAAGAAGTGGTGGAGGAAGAGGACGGGAGGTGTTTGGGTTTGGTTGATATTGGCTCTAGAAGAAAGGTCATTAAAAATGTTAAATCATAACAAAAAAGAATTGCTAAAGGCAAAGTTATGTGCTCTTGTTCTGTACTTTCCTCAAACTGGATTTCCCATTGCCTTGTTCCCAGATGAACTCAGAGTTACTTAAATACTTACAGTTTGCTTAAGCTCCTGTTTAACATTTACAATAAAAATTAAATCCTTATTTGAATTCTTTATGTCCTTTTGGCGAAACTTTCTGAAAACTTACCATTAGATTTTTTTAATTCTATCTAGTGAAATCAATGCAACTTTGTCGATTTACCAAAAACTAGGGTGTCGACATAATTTGAGTTCAAGGTCAAGATATTTGTTGGACAACTTGGTTTAGTGTCTGATTTTGTCTGCGTTGCCATCAGTGAGCCCTGTGCCCACTTAATTTTTCTAAACCACTGTCTTCTGTTCTGGTGTAAAGTTGCAGCAGTGTTTGGAGGTAGTCACAAAATAAATAAATGCATTTTGAAAATGTTTGATCCAAAAAAATGTTTTTAATTTATATAAAACAAATTTTATGTTTGTAAATCATTAGAAAAAGAATGATATTGAGCATTTAATTATAAAAAGAGTATACAGAATTAAAGACATTTGTGTCAAGATCCTCAAGTGTTTGGTTTTCTTTGGTGTTTATATATTTTCTTATGTTCCTTAGGTTTGTCCATTTTTAGTGCATTTCTGAGTTAATTTCTGCTAGCAAGGTGTCGTCATGCTTTTGAATTTAGTTTCTTAGTTTATTTTGTGTCCTGTCATTTTGCTATTGGATTAATGTCTTTTCCCTCATGTGTAATAGATGATGGAAGGAAAGACAAAAATACACTATGGGTCAACGTTTCAGATACACTCCCTCACTTAATAAGTCTCTTTATTTCCATGACTATTTACATTGTAGATTCTCACCAAATACAACAAAACTGTGAATGAACACACATGGAATTATGTAGTAAGCAAAAAGTGTGTAATCACTCTAAACACTTATATTTTAGATTCTTCAAAATAGCCTCCCTTTTGCTCTGATTACTGCTTTGCTCTCTTGGCATTCCCTCTATGATCTTCATAAGGTGGTCACCTGACATACTTTTCCAAAGAGTCTTGACATAACTTCCCAGAGGTTCATTGAGAGACAGCCAAAGGTTAATATTTCAGTCATCACAGCAAATGGCAGCTACTTTAAGTTATCTAAAATATAAAACGTATTTTCTATTCTGATCTGGACATTCCTACAATTCATTACAGGATGGTTAAATACTCAAAGTACAGATTCAATATTTTTAATATATTAAAATGCTGATTTATAACATTTACTTGTGAAGACAACCAATACACATATATAATTGTGTTTGATTGCAATTTTTTTAACCCTGGAAACATTTTACAGACTGCCACAGAAAAGTTGCTGTTTCAAATACAAACCATAAATACAGTTCTGGTACCTTTCTTGATAATAATCCTTCAAAGCCTGCTGCTCAGGCAGCTATGAGCCTTTGCACAGTTGAGATGTCTGAGTACTTTTCTCAATAGGCTCCCTAAACACATACAGAAAAAAAAATCTTTGGTAACTGCAAGCATTAGTTCTTAAGTTAATCTATCAGCAACTACAGAGAAACTGAAAGGTTGTCACCCCAGTGCATTTAATTGTTCACTTTGACCATATAATTGGCTACATGATGCAATGCTTTAGTTTACTGTGAGATGTATGCAGCACAAGCAACACCACAAACTGGTTCAAATGACTCAACAAATGTTGTATGTAGTATCTGCCTTTGCATTTAAATGACAAAGAACTAGGTTAATTTGAACCCGTTTAAGTTCTTATCTTCCAACACAAACTTTATGTAGACATTTGCCAAACTCACATTTTAAATAACATACTTAAAGGCAAGGCCATTTTTTGTCATTTAAATTCCAGAAATCACTTTAAAAACTGATGTTTATTTCCAATGCATTAAATGAAACTAGCAGGCCACTTGTAACCTAATGCTAGACTTGCCTCAAGCAGGTGCAAAGGGGATATGCTCCTCTTACAAGCACAATTTACCAGGGGGCTCGTTAGATCCATATCAGGTTTGAGCCTGTCATAACTGAGCAGTGAGCACCTCCACCACACTGGGGGCCTGGGGCCTTCCCTGTTTACCTCACACCTTGCTAATGGCCATCTGTGGTCATTATAGCCCACCTATGAGTCATACCCACACGCCTTCATAAAGCCTCTGCATTGCTTGGGCCTTGAGTGAGTTTATCCGAACAACACTACAGCTACTGCTATTGCTTTTGTTGCTGCTTATTGTATTTGTTGTTATTGGTGTTTATCATGTCTAGCCACCCCCTCAAACACACCACACTGGCCCCTCAGCAAGCCTACAATCATGGAACATACTGTGTACAATATCTGTCAGGAAGATGGGTGATGTATAGACATACACACGCCAAAAAAATTGAATCTTTAATAGCAGATCCTTTAACTATGCTTTTCCTCAGAGAATACATCCTATTCATTCCAGCTCATTCCCCTGATTTTGCTCTTAGTCTCTCCTATTCAGACCCATCAATCTCTTGGTCTTTCTGCCTGCACACCAGTATATTAGACAATGTCTGGGCCTAGCTGGATTAGATCACTCTGGGCAAGGCCACAGTAATGTTCCATCAGGACTTAGAATGCTAGGATGTTTCATCAAAAAATTAATTTCTCATGTGAGAACTGATGCACTGTGGGCGAAGTCACACAGTGCATCGGTTCTCACATGAGGTTCCCACGTGCCAGGGCCAGTATATGTGGATGCAGCCACTGCTACCCCCAGATAAAACCCCAGCAGCAAAATAAAAAAGCGCATCCCATAAAGGAATGCTAGGGGAAATTTATCGGCCTGCAGCTCGCTGCAATGGCAACTTTATCTGTTTGTGTGCAGGGGCGGATAGCTACATTTCCACAATATGTGTCTACACGCCCCACTGTGTGAGGTTGCATTTATGTGAGTGTATTTTAGTGTGTGTGGCCATAATTTTTTCAACATCAGTGCATGTACATGAATCTTTGTTCATTAAAGTTTGGTCCTTATCGGGTGTTTTGCACTGGTTGATGAGGTTAGCGAGTGCCAGTGTAAATTTCAGTCCTGCCCCCCACTAATAGGCAGCTTCCTGCCAGCTATACACAAACTTTGAAAATCCAGCTGACTCCCTGGGGCTTAAATAATTACACCACCCGTTAAGACAATGAGTACAGACGAAAAACAACGAGTGAAGAAAGGGAGGACAACAAAGGTTTGACAACAGCATGGATTATCATATCTGTGGGTGAGCAAATGTTTCATCTTCAAAAAGGTTCAGAATATGAAGCCAGTCAAGGAGAACCAAGTGAATGGCCAATTTAAATGATAAAATTACACAATGTTCACCTTGAAGGCAAGAGCAAGACAAAATACTCCTGAAATCTATCCATCAGTCCTCCTTTGCTCAACAACAAATGGACCTACAGCCACTCGCCAGCTCATTTTAAGGTATCCCAGGCCATTCCCAGGCCATAAAGCCCATGTTGCAAGCGAGTTTATGGGCCTGTGCCAAATTGTCTTTCCAAATGAGAAACATTAAAGAAAGGTATCCTAAGCAGATTCAAAAGAAACAGTGGCTCTACAGGCTCTCGAGGGTGACAGCCTCTTACCCTCATGCAATACACTGCCATTAAAATAAATAAACAAACAAATAAGGCCATCCACTGTCTTCTGAATTGCATTCCCCCAGCTCATTCTGGTAGATCATTCAGATATATAGTCCCTCCAGTGAGGTCCAGGTCTGATCTAGAGTATCCTGGCAAATAACCAAAGGGAGACGCCTGGAGGCATGATCAGATCTGTGAGACACCTCATATGGCTCCAACTGATGCGGAGGGGCAGCAGCTCTACCTCCAGCCTCCCTGGGATGGTGGATCATCTCGCCTTTTCTCTGAATTGGAGTCCAGCCACTTTGTAAAGGAAGCTCATTTCAGTTTGGGAGCTTAGGTGAGACTCAGAATGTTGGCAGACCATTAAATTGCCATCTTTGCTTTTCAGCTCAGCATTTTCATCATGTTACATCAAAGCAGCACATGAAATTACATGTAATTACATTTGGGATGAGTAATATA
>JAHUTJ010033881.1:0-22640 GCA_036250325.1 Characodon lateralis
GGCTGAGGAGTGTGATCCCCCTGTAGTTGGAACACACCCTCCGGTCACCCTTCTTATGTAGGGGGACCACCACCCCAGTCTGCCAATCCAAAGGCAATGTCCCTGTCCGCCACGCAATTTTGAAGAGGCGTGTTAACCATGACAGCCCCACAACATCCAGAGATTTGAGGTACTCAGGGCGGATCTCATCCAACCACAAGCCCTGCTACCGCCGAGCTTTTTAACCACCTCGGTGACTTCAGCCTGGGTGATGAAAGAGTCTAATCCTGAGTCCCCAGCCTCTGTTTCCACCAGGGAATGTGTGATGGCAGGATTGAGGAGATCCTCGAAGTACTCCTTCCACCACCCGATAATGTCCCCAGTCGAGGTCAGTAGCTCCCCACCCCCACTGTAAACAGTGTTGGCGAAGCACTGCTTCCCCCTCCTGAGGCGCCGGACGGTTTGCCAGAATCACTTCGGGGCCAACCGGTAGTCCTTCTCCATGGCCTCACCGAACTCCTCCCAGGTCCGACTTTTTGCCTCTGCCACCGCCCGGGCCGTGGCACGTTTGGCCGTCAGCCGTCTCAGGAGTCCCACAAGCCAACCACAGCCGATAGGACTCCTTCTTCAGCTTGACAGCGTCCCTTACTGCCGGTGTCCACCACCGGGTTCGGGGATTGCCGCCGCGACAGGCACCGCAGACCTTACGGCCGCAGCTACGGGCGGCAGCATTGTCACTGGGGGATGGTCTCGCGTCTCTCATTCGGACTTGGCCCGGCCGGGTCCCGCGAGGGGCAACCCAGCCACCAGGCACTCTCCGACGAGTCCTGACCCCAGGTCCTGGCTCCAGGGTGGGATCCTGGCTCCGCCGTACCGGGCGACGTCACGTGCCTCGATTTTGTAGTTGTCATGAGGGGTTCTTGAACCGCTCTTTGTGTGACCCGTCACCTAGAGCCTGTTTGCCATGGGAGACCGTACTAGGGGCCTTTAAGCCCCTGACAACATAGCCTCTAGGATCATTCGAGCACTCAAACCCCTCCACCACATTAAGGTGGCGGTTCAAGGAGGAGCGATCTTAATTCAATAGAGTATATTTAATGTTAACACAGTTAATGTTAACAAATAATGATGACAGACAAGTGCTGTGCTCCTGGCAACTGCCAAACTCTCTATGCACTCCTCTGGAGCTAATATAAAAGTTAATTTAAAGTTGAAGGTGTACAACTTCTGACTCTGCACAAAGTTAGTGACCTCTATGCACAGTACACCTCAGCAATCAGCTAAACCAGCTCTGTGATTTTACCTACCACTAACAGCTGACCATGGAATATCAGTAGTAATGATATTTTTAGACTGGACTTATTGCACAGGTGGCATTATAACCTAGTACCATGTTGGAATTCACTAAGATCCCGAAGAATTACCACTGCTACAGAATGTATCCAAGTGTAACTCAAATGCCACAGCAATGAACTGATGATGTTACTATGTTACTTTAGCTCATGCAATGCAGACACCCTTTCTGCTGTCCAACTTCCTAAAATTGCATTTGTAGATTATTCTACACTTTTCAGCCAAATACACACAAACTAACAAACCAGGACACATGGAGTTCAAATGAAAATTCAGAATGAAAGACTCACCCTCGCCATCTCCACTGTCCAATGACTTCCCCGTGCATCTCCCGACCTTCCAATCAGCATCCTGTCCACCTGATTCATCATCCAATCAACTTCCAACGCCTTGTTTTTAAAGGACCTTCGGCTGTGTTCCTCCTCGCTTGTCAGCTGAGCTCATCCCTCCTCCACCCCACCTCCACCATCTTCCTTCACATCTACTCCTGGCTTCCTCGCTCCCTGGCCACCAATCCACCACCAGTGTCGGATCAGGGGGAAGACATCTCTAAATCTAAGCCTTACAAATGTTCATCTTAGCTCATATCATTCACAGCATTCATGTCTTCCTCCCAGGTCCGAGCGCCAAAGATATAATAATGTAATTTCACATCATTAAAACTTTTCTAATTGCCAACCCTCTCTTTGTGAGTCTTTTCAGATTGAAATTATAACTGAGAAAATATTTTTTGACATAACAGAACTTGATGTTTCATGACTGACATAGAACAATTTTTTGGCTCTATTGGCCCAGCAATTCCTGTAACCAATAGTTGTAGTGGTGAAAGCTGTGGACTTCAACCTGTCTATTTGTTTTACATTTCAATATAATGTCATTCATTGAGCCATTTATATTTGTAAGGAAACAGTGTATTTCATCCCCTCAACTACAGCTTTAAAACGTGATGCATTAATTGTACCTCAAAAGGTACAAAATCAACTATTTTCCTCTCATTCTACGCTTTGTGTTTAGCAGGAAATTCTAAACTCCAATGACATGGTTCAGTTACCTTGAAGAGAAATTAGCTTATTAATGCTGTACCAGTACTTTTCTCTTATTTTTTTACAGTTAGGTATGGTGGCTCCTTATTTATTTTTTTTCCCTAGCCTTGTGTTGAAAATTCATGCTTTCTTCTAAATGCAGAATCAGCTTATTAAAAGAAGCTGCTGTAACTGAAAAAAAAAAAGACTAATTTTAAGCCTATCCATACAGGCTGAAACCTTTCACTTCAAGATCTTAAACATTTCTATTGTAATGCCTATTATTATTCCTACAATTGAAATATTCAGATTTATTTTAATCATTCTAGGTTTTTTTTCTAATGAATAGTATTTTTATCCAAGAGAACTCATGACCTTATTAGACCCATGATGTTTTTCTGCAAAGAAAAAAATGTCAGCACCTGAATTTTCCAAATTATTTTACAAAACATTATGCTTTAATTTATTACACTAAAACCTAAAATTTTAAAAACGACAATGTTGGCACTCATCCACAGCATTTTCAGTTACCTTATACTTTAAAAATGCATTGGAATTAATTATCCAAAATATTTTTGAAACCTGCTTATCTTCTTACACATGAAGCCCAGCCCTTTAAAATGTTGGCCCAGTCACTATTATTTCATTAGATACGCTCAGAGTAATCAGTGACATAACGATTCTCATTAGTCTCCTTGACAGTTTGATCATAGCTTGAAAGGACATCATTACAGCTCTGTCTTGTGGTGATGAATATGCTATGCCAACAAATAATAAGTTGATTTAAAAATGTTTTGAAATAATAAGGTAAGGGCAGAAACTGCTAAAACTGACAAGGTGTGAAAGGAAAATATTAGTATCAGGTTTACACCTTCGACTAAAAAACCTTTAATATTCACATAGTTACACTACTAAGAAATCATGCTAATGTTGTTTATTACAATCTCACAAGACCTAGTTGATTATTCATGGGGTGAATTAAGGTTTGACAGAGCTGACTATTTTGACATAAAGCGCAGAACTGTTGACTTCTTCTCTGTTGGAACAAAAGACATTTGCTGTGCCTCATTATGCTCAAAAATGGAAGGCTCACAAATAATGGTCACAAACCACCATCCATATCCAACACCTGCTGAATACATGACAGCTGCTTCAGGCTACTTGCTCGAAATATTTCCCTACCCACCTCAGCAAATAAGTCTTTGACAGCTTGAGAGAACTTGAGTGGGGATCTGCCTGGCTTTAGAACAGGAACCTGTCACAGTCAGCCAGCAGCCAGTTGTTAGGACATCTAGGGCAATGTCAAAATATCCTCCACATTTTAAGTCAGAGCTGTTGTAGGTCCCCTTTGGAATAATAGATGTTTTGTTTTCCATTAAATTAGGATTTGTGACTCACTTTGTCTAAATTTACTTATCTGTGACATTATCTGTGACATTGTTTTGCTTATATATAACTTAAAATATACACTATTGACTGTACTGTAAATATTTGAAAAATGTGTCATTCATATATGGCCAACATTCTTTTAAAATTGGTATTTTTGGTCAAGGTAAAATAAATATAGATTAATGTACAGGAAACAACAAGTGACTGTTAAGACAAATACAATTTCTTGAAAGAACATTTATACACAATTTCTTCATATTTTGCTATTTTATAACATGATTTTATGTAATTTTATGTAAATTTTTTGTAATTTGGTATTTTATGTGACTGTAACACTGCAACACTTTTACGATTGTATTGATTACTTTTTGGTATTGGCTAGTTATCGCAAGATTTTAACAAAACTGACAACAGAAAATATCAGGGTCTGTAGCACTTCAGGTGGGGTTGGGGTCAGAACCAATTTCAGATTCAGGGATTTCAGTGGGGACTAGCATCATTGAAGGCTCCAGGTCATCTTCCTATTCAGTACCTACTGTTTCTTCTGCAGGTTGCGCCGAAGTCACATCCGGCTGCGCGAGGTAATTGGCTCAGCCTGCATTGGCTCAGGCTGTGTTGGCTCAGGAGCCGGTTCCGGACGTGGTTTGGGAATGTGCAGTGACGTGGTGAACCGAATAGGTTCTGCACCGAGTGGATTTTACCAATCGGACAACAAGATATCTTCATCCGACACTGGTTCGCCTTCAGGAAAGCTTGGAGATGAGGTATAGTTGACTTGTTTTTTTGTAGGTGGCTGCTTGATTAGGGATGTGGCAGGTAAATGTCCACAAGGCAACAGCAAGTCACGGTGGAGAGTTCTCAGGGGTTTGTCTGCGTGCTCGGGTCCACAGGGGTACACGGGTAAGTTCCCAACCCTCTTGACAACCACGTAAACATTGTGCTCCCACCTGTCAGCAATTTTGTGTTTTCCCCTTATCCTAACGTTGCGGACCAACACACGATCTTCAACTTCCAAGTCTGAAATAATGACATTTCGGTCAAAGCGAGCTTTGTTCATTGACATTGCCTTCTCAGCATTTTTAGTAGCCAACTGGGAGCTTTTCTCTAAATGTCATTGTAGGTTTTGAACATACTCAGAGTGAGTTTGACTGGGTTTGTCCACAGGTGGGCCAAAAACTAGATCAATAGGAAACCTTGGTTGTCGCCCAAACATCAACTCGTGAGGTGTAAATCCAGTGGTGTCATTTCGTGTGCAATTATAGGCATGCACGAGAGGTTTGACAAAGTCCTTCCAGCGAGTTTTATCCTGACCTGCAAGTGTACCCAGCATATTCAATAATGTCCTGTTAAATAGTTCAACTGGGTTTCCTCTGGGGTGATGGGGTGTTGTTCTGATCTTACAAATACCTATCAGTGCACAGAGCTCTTTTATTGTTCTGGATTCAAAATCCGGTCCTTGGTCACTGTGGAATCTTTGAGGTATGCCGTAATCCACTGTTTTGGCTTTCTGGTTTGGGGTTGGTACTGCAACAGCATATTTGGTGAAATGATCTGTGATGACAAGGATGTCTTTGGTTTTACTTTTATCAGGCTCTAATGTTAAGAAATCCATACAGAGAAGTTCCAGGGGGTATGATGTTTTAATGTTCACCAAAGGTGCAGCTTTCTCTCGTGGTGCTTTGTGCTTTACACATCTTTCGCACGTTTTTATCTTGTTATGAACATCACTAGCCATCCTTGGCCAATAAAAGCAATTTCGAACAAGATCCAGAGTGCGTTCAATGTCTATATGGCCCATTTGATCATGCAACCTAAACAGCACATCAGCTCTGCTTTCCTGTGGCAGCACAAGTTGGTGTTGCAACTGGTTTCCAAGCTGCCTTCTTCTCACGGGGATGTTATCACGGAGCTCCATACGATTTATGTCTCGCAAGAGAAGTGGCAGCTCAGGGAGTTCTTCTCTCAGAGAGGGAGATGGTGATTCTCCAGTCTCCAGTTGTGTTATTATGTGCCTAAGCACTGGGTCATCTCGTTGTTCAGCAATTTCAGTTTGTGTCAGCTGAGGGATAACAGATGAGGAAACATGTGCATCAGTAGAGAAGCTGTCTGGGATGCTGGCAACTGACATGGACAATGACCGTACAAGAGCATGATCTGCCATTTTATTGGGTGCACTATAAAGGAAGTGTCGGTCACACACTGCTTGTACTGTCTGTTGATCAATGGATATGACATTAGCCTCTTCAATATGTTGCTGTGTGAACCGAAGGATTATTTCCTTTTCTTTCTGTGACATCGGGTCAGTTAGAAGTTTACCGTAGGGTCTGCGTGAAAGACCATCTGCATCCGCATTTTGTTTACCAGCCCGGGAAATAATTTCAAAGCAGAAGGTGGAGAGAGCTGACAGCCAACGATAACTTGTAGCATCAAGTTTAACTGAGGTGAGAAGGTAGGTGAGAGGATTGCTATCAGTCACTACTCTGAAGTTTGTTCCATATAAGTAGTCGTGGAACTTCTCTGTCAAAGCCCATTTCAAAGCCAAAAACTCTAGTTTATGGGCTGGGTAACGTGACTCAGTCCGGGATAATCTTCTACTGGCATAGGCAAGTATTCTGTTGTGTCCCTCCTGCTCTTGATATAGCACAGCACCCAGGCCACTGGAACTAGCATTGGTGTGCAGGAGGTAGGGCTTCTGTGCATCAGCAAAGGCAAGCACGGGAGCAGAAGTAAGTTTTTCTTTAATGTTCTCAAAGGCTTCGTGGCAGGCCGGTGTCCAGCAATCCCTGAATGGACTGTTTGGATGAAAATATTGTTCTGGCTTCACCAAGGATTTTACACACCTTTGAGATGGTGCGTATCCAGCTGTTAAGTTATGGAGGGGCTTTACTATGACAGAATAGCCCTGTACAAAGCATCGATAATACCCAGCAAATCCGAGAAATGATCTGAGTTCTTTTAAGTTCTTTGGAACTGGCCATGTCTTCAAAACTTCCATTTTGGCTGGATCAGTCTCAACACCATCTTTTGACACTACATGGCCTAGGTATCATACGGAGGTCTGAAAGAAAGTGCACTTTTCTACTGAGAGTTTGAGTCCAACCTCCTTAAGGCGATGTAGAACTCTCATGAGTCTCTCCTCATGTTGCTCCAATGTTGGTGCAAATACAATCAAATCATCAATGAATACTAACACCTCTTTCAGATTCATCTCCCCAACACATTTCTCCATCAACTGTTGATATACAGATGGGGCATTAGTGACTCCTTGTGGCATACGGTTAAACTCCCAAAACACAGCGATGCCTTCCAGAATGACTGTCTGACCAGCAAGGATAGTTTTTGGAGTCACACTGAAGATTTTTACAATTCCATGGTGTCCTTCCTTTCTCAGCCTGTGTCTATGTTCCAATATTTTCAGTATGGCGCAGTATCCATGAGGCAACGGTTGAAACTCTGGGCATTTTTCACTGAATAGTGAATAAACAATGTCCAAGGTGTTGGTTCCTATCAAAACCAAGGGTTGATGAGTTTTGAAGTCAGGCACAACTAATGCAAGTGCGGTAACCTCTATTGGGATTCCCAAGAAGTTAGGGGGAAATGATCATCATCCATCAAAAGATCAATTTGTGATCTCCAGGTTTCATAGTGCACTTCGATTGTAGCTTTAGGTACTTTACCGGAGAATGGACGACGTCTTAATGTCGGTGTAGAATGTGACAAAAGCTCTTCTGTTTTCACAATATGTTCCACAACAACTTTTTGAATTTCAAAGGGATCTAAATGAGTTGCTGAAAGAGAAGGTCTCTGTGGGGAAAATACTGATTCTTGCTGATCAGGTAACGAATGACCAACAGGAAACTGAGGTTGTGACTTGGCTCCATTTGGTGCCCCCTGCTGGCCAGGCAGGAAAAGCATTGCACCCACAGCTTGATCAGCAGCTTCTTCTTCCTCCTCTTCACTGATTTCCAAAGTGTCCAAATATGTTTTTATTCGTGACATCACTTCTTGTAGAGCATCAAATTTCTGTCCACTTCTCCATGCAATATATTTCAGTTCATCCAGATAGTTAGGGAAGTTAGGGGATGTGGTCGACCCCGCTGCGACTGTGCATTATTGTGAAAATAATGTAACGCAAAATTTGATTTCAGGATTCTCGCCGGAAACATGTGGCAAAATAGGCTTGAGTGCTGTTAAAGCACTATTATCGTTATACGCAATAATCAGATTTTTATTAAACAGACTCTGCATCATCAACAGCGATACATTTTTTAATAGACCCATATCGCTTTAAGACATCTATAATTTCTTCGTCTTTTTCTGTATGAGTTACACCAGAAAGGGTAACACACTTCTGTGTGTCTATCCCTGATTCTTCAAAAAAATCCATAATGGAACCAGACAAAAGAAAATGTACATCGAATGAGCAATCAAAATCAATCATCAGTCATTACTTGTTCACCCACAACCAGGCTCCTGGCTAGCTCGCCAAATGTAACACTGCAACACTTTTATGACTGTATCGGTTACTTTTTGGTATGGACTAGTTATCGCAAGGATATTAACAAAACTGACAACAGAAAATTAAATTCATTGTAGGAGCCTGGGATGGAGCAAGACAGCCAAAGAAAAATGCTCACCTAATTCAGAAATATATATTTAACTTAAGTCACAACAAATAAATGATTAGAAAGACACCAGATAAGTGTGTCAAGACAAGATTACATTAGACAAGTATCAAGTAATTCAAATGCAATAATAATTTGTTGACTTTTGCATCCTGTTCAGTTCAAAAAGGTTCAGTTTGTGGTTATAATTCAACCAAAAAATATGAAAGATAGTTCAGTTATTGTCCATGTTCTTTTAGTTAAGTTCCTTTTGGGAAAAACAGGACTCTCACAGTGTCCAAGGTCCGGAATCAAAAAGGGAAAAGTAAATAATCCTACCAGCTCGCCACTCTAGAATCCCACAGAAATGCTGCTGAATTCTTAAGGACCCTTAAAACATCTGCCACAAACAAATATTAGTCATGATTTATGACCACAACTAACTTTATGAACATAAATGTGTAAAAATAACTGTGTTCTGGACTTCCGTTTGCGAATGCAGAAGTGATGCCACAACACAACCAGCATTAAAACTGAACTTCAGCAGTAAAGTTGACGATTTTACCCAACCGGTCTGAACAATCATTTTGCAAAGTAACTTACCAATGAGTATGGGAAGATTTACATAGGGTGTTAATCGGATTTTGTGTTGAATCGGTCAGCCGTTTAGTCCAGCCATGCACAGCCAACAGCAAGGGGGATGTGACATCAGAACAGGCCGTACTCCGGGAGCGCTTCCCTTTATAACAGCTACTGGTGGCTGAACGGGCACTCAATTTAAGTATCATAGGTTACATGATGGGCAAACATAAAGTGCAGAATTGAAAAGTAGGAGAAGGATACATGGTTTTCAAAAATGGTTACAAGCAAAAGTAAAAAGTGTCGCATCTACAATCATATTCAATAAATTAGAATATGGATTTCAGTAAGGCTTGTCAGAATAAAAGTACCACTTAAAATAACAATCTAAAAGCGGGTATTAAACACACTTTTCATCAAGACCACATTTCTGTATTAAATTATTTTATTGGTACTCGTACTCATCGTCTTCCACTTCATTAAGAGAGCTAAGCCGCAAGCTGGATACAGTTCTTGAACAGAATCGTAGCCTGGAAGCGGCTTTTGGACTCAGAGGTGAAAGCATTTAATCATGGAGAAAGTTGTTTGCTTGAGAACTGCGGAAAGTCCCAAAAATTTGGATATTTGGATTCGCAATTGAGAGATAACAGTAAAAACTCTTAAAGTGGTCGATAATCCACACAACTGCTTGAACCACAACATTTATTATTTTTTCTAAATCTGGTGCCTCAACATGGCCTTGGCTTTTTCTGCTAACTGGCTATTGACAAATGATCTCCTGGATGTTATGTAAACATGGCACTCTTTCCCAGCACCCTTGAACAGCTGTGACCGAGATAAGACTTTTGTGGCAGATTGAGAAAACGTCCGTCTCTCTCCTCAAGGACAATTGCGCTCTATCTGTGTTGACACTCTAATTCTTGCACACACACTCACAGTTGTATATTCGCACCACCAGGATTCCACTGCACTCTTGCATATCTTTACTTCTTGTGTGTTGCTTAGCCCTGCTCCTAATTGCGTTATTTCATTACTTTTTCATAGATTTTTAGTTTTATCAGAAGGATTACCAGCAAAAAACAAATATTATTGGTAATTGAAAATTTAGACTGTAGCTGCTCTTACACCAATGACCCATCTTTCTTAGCTAGACTTCAATGGACTGTTATTACTTAGTTCAACTTCAGTACCAGTAAAAGCAATATATTATTAGCACCTGAAAATGTGGATTAAAGCTGTTTTGTACCAGTGACTCAGCTTCCTTAGTTNTCCTTAGTTAGAATTCAGTGGAATGATGAGACTATCAATATTATCATCTTCTTTTAGCATAAGATGCTTTATTATTAAGAGTGGCTTGGAACCAATTTCTACCAGTAAACCCGGAAGGATTATTAATGTTATTTGATTGTTTTTCTTTTGGTTTTTTTTTGTGTGTGTCCATGTGTAATTGTTTCTCCTCATGTACAGCACTTTGAATGTCTTGTTACTGAAAAGAGCTATATAAATAAACTTACCTTACCTTACCTTTTCCGATCGAGAACCATGGCTTTGGACTTGGAAGAGCTCATTTTCATCCCAGCCGCTCCACACTCGGCTGCGAACTGGCCCTTTGCAAGCTGTAGGTCTTGGATAGAGGAGGCCAGCAGGACCACGTCATCTGCAAAAAGAAAAGACAAAATCCACTGGTCCCCAAACCAGACTCCCTCTGGTCCTGCGCCTAGAAATCCTGTCCAAGAAAGTTATGAACAGGACTTGTGTCAAAGGGCAGCCCTGCCGTAGTCCAACATGCATCGGGAACAGGTCCAACTTAGTGCCGGCAATGCGGACCAAACTCTGTCTCGCTTTCTCCTCTTCCAGCATATCCAACTCACCACCCATGGGTGATCAGTGGACAGCTCAGCCCCTCTCTTCTCCAAAACATGCAGCCGAACGTCTGAAGACACAACAAAGTCGATCATCGACCTCCTGCCTAGGGTGTCCTGGTGCCTAGTGCACTGATGAACACCCTTATGCTTGAACATAGTGTTCATTATGGACAATCCGTGACTAGCACAGAAGTCCAATAATGAAACACCACCCGGATTCAGATCAGGGAGGACATTCCTCCCAATCACGCCTCTCTAGGTGTCACTTTAGTTTCCCCCGTGGGCGTTGAAATCCCCCAGCAGAATAACGGAGTTCCTGAAAGGGGCACTATGCAGCACCAAAGACAGGGACGCCAAGAATGCGGGGTACTCCACACTACCGCTCGGCCCGTAGGCCGAAACTACAGTCAGAGACCTGTCCCCGACCCGAAGGCGCAACTCTGACGTACCGGTTGACATCACGTGCCTCAATTCTTTTGGTCCTCTTGAAGGCATCTCGAACTGCACTTTGTCTGACCCGTCACCCAGAGCTTGTTTGCCATGGGAGACCCTACCAGGGGCATTTAAGCCCCAGACAACATAGCCACTAGGATCATTCAACCACTCAAACCCCATCACCACACTAAGGTGACAGTTCATGGAGGAGTATTTTACTGGTCTGATGTAATATTCTTTTTTGTTTTTTTGAACGTGTCCTGCTGGCAGAGTTGCACTCAGAATTGTTGTCTGAGTGCCAAAAAGAAGCCATAAAGATTTACTTTCACAAATGGAGCATCTTTACACATAAAAAAAACTCACACCCATAAACCCAACATAAAGACACACAAAAATGGACATCGTACACTCACTCATACTCAACATACATACTCTATACTCCTAAGTCCAAATACCAATGGCCGAGAGGGACAACCAGCCCCAGAACCCAGGAGGTGGTCCCCTTCATTCTGGGGTGGACACAGGCAGACTGTCCGAGCCACCAGTCCAGACTAGTGCTGGCTCCCAAACAAAACGACCCAGATCCGGACCCCCCAAAAAAATGAAACAGTCCCAACAGACCTTGTCATACCCCTGCAACCACACACCATATCAGTCACTGCAACGACAGCCCAGGGAGAAACACCAACGAGCTCAGCTCCGCTGTCACCGCTTGGCTCATCCCAATGCTTGCGACCACACACCCAAAAGGAGGACGCAGCTCTTCCACCCCACATGCTGCAACCCATCTGTGCCACCCTCCAGCCCTTCCTTCTAATGCAGTCAGTTCTACCCACAGGGAGGAAGGACACAGTACATGGGCAGGCTAATGGGCAAGGTAACCGGCTTGGAGCAGGCAGACACACGGAGACATGGAGCAGGGTAAATAACTGGGTTGTCCACAGTACAGTCCAGTGACAAGAACAGAAAGCAAGAGAGTCTAAATACTGAGGAAGGTTTAAAAATGGACCAATGAAAATTGGGAGCTAATTAGAACGGAATCAGGAACAACTGGTGAAAGCGGGATTGCAGGCAACTGAAGGAGGGCGGTTCATTAACACTAATGAGCAGGGTATCTAGGGGAATAATAAAACATCTCAGTGGACAGAAATAAGTAAACAATGGAACTAACTAAAGAACAATAACAGAGGGGAATGAGCTCTATATGGAAATACAAACTAAAACATCTAGCACAGGACTCCATAGGAGTAATCTAAACACAATAATCTAATAGCAACTGATGAACATAGGGAAAGCAGGGAAGGAACACAGACTCAAAACCTAGCACTGGCAGATTATGACACTTACCATGTATGATTGATTAAACATTGCCATAAGCTCAATATTTTGTTTTTTGTTTTTTTTTTCAATGCAAGAAAATGTAAAAAAAAACAAAACAATATATTATTTTCCTCTTAATTCACAATTGTGTTCTTGTAACATCACAAATGTGAAAAAAGTCAAAGGGTGTGTATACTCTTTCAAGGCATACAATGGATTCCCTAAATCTAAATGATAAAAAAAGGGAAAAGCTGACATTGCAACTGCCTTAAAGCTTTTGAGTGCAACATTGCCATTTCTGTGTTTAACTGTATTATTGCAATTACCAGCTTTCGTTAAAAACAGGTTTGGATAAAACTGTTACTACATTGAAGATGGCATGAGTGTTATGATTCTGGCCCTTCTGCCTGCTTTGCTCTCACTCATGCAATCAACTCATCTGCTTCACCTGTCTGCTGCTGGGCTGCTGCGCAATCACTGTCATGCCACACACCTGTGGAGCTGCAGTTATATACGGCCCTCTGACAGGCAGATGGTGCCAGATTTTCGAAAACATTTGTGAGTAATTATCCAGCGTTCCTTCCTGACTGATCTTGTTCTCTGACCTTGCCTTGCCTCACAGATTTTGTCTCCTTGTCTGACGGATTGGATTTCTGTATTTCGACTCTGTTTTCTGCCTCTGGTTTTCTGCTTCTGCCTGCCCCTTGTCTGACGCCTCTAGCCCTGGAATTTGACCCTATTTCTGTCCCTGGATTTACGCCTCAGCCAAGCCACTGGTTTATTCAGCCTGAACCCGCCTGGCTCTCTAGTCCGCCTGGAATTATTGTCAAGAATACAATCACAGCTCTCTGTGTTCCTGTCACAGCTTCAGCCGATTCCTCGGAGGATTTGAATCAGTCGGCAATCCAACTTCAGTCTGTTGGATGCTTCCTCATTAACTGTCTGGATCACTTCCTCCTCTGGATTCTGTGCCTCATCCCCAGACTGAGAGGGTTAGTGGCTTTATCTAACTCCTTGCAAAATGAGTTTTATTCAGCCACTAACTAGTCTCTCTGTTCTTAGTGGTTCCTGGAAGCTGACTGCTGTTTTCCTGCTTTCTGATCCTGAGTTTCTGAATAAACCTTTTAACTTATCACTTTGTGTTTGGTTGAATTTGGATTCTCTGTCTCTGGTCGTGATGAGGAAATAAAAGCCTCCAAGAGGAATTTCTGACTGGACTGTCATCTGCTTGCTCCTCCAATTACTAAAGAGGGTGTTTAAGTCCAGATTGCATGTCTGTTTAAAAATTATTTGGTAAACAATAAATGTCAAAGTAAATGTGTTCATTTATGGGTTTATATGGTTTAATTGTGGGTATGGATTCTCAGCTTGCCTGGTTAAATATTTTTGAGACACCGTAGTTTTGGTGTTTGGTTCAGGTTGTTTTTATGTTTCTTTTCTTTACTTTTGTGTACCACATTCATACTGAAAACATCCAGTACAGACATATACCAAATGAATACAGCACAGTTTTGTACCTGAACCCATGCAGAATGTTTATGTGCAGAACAAAGTGCACAATTCAGCGTTGTGTAGTGCACCTCTAAAAATCTACACCAAAACAAAGAGGACTTCCAGCTATCACTAAGCTGCAGTTTGAGAACATAAAGGTTTATCATGCAGCTAGTGAAGAAAGGGAGATCTAACAATTTATGTCAGTGTACGCATCTTTCAACAGCAATAAGATAAAAGATCAAAAGGGATTTAAACATGTCTTATTCTCAAATATGGTCACAATCTTATTTAAACATTTCTAAACACCAATATTGATCTGTTTTAAGTGGCTATATTGTTGCATAGTCTTTCTAACCAGGCATTGGCTCCGCCTGCTCACACTATAAAATATTCACCGATAAAAAAAATTCAACCGTATCTCCAGCTATTTTTTTACTTTCTGCATTTTTAAAGTTTAAGAACAATAAAAGATTATTTTCTTACTGATGACTAAAGTAAAAAAAAAAATATTTTATATATAGTTATTGGGATTCCACATGTACCGCTGAAACTTATCACACTGCAGCTTATTCTATGGCCATGTCTACACCAGGTTTCTCTAACTCCAGTCCTCAAGAGCTACTACCCAGCCATTTTTAGATGCATCCCTGCTTCAACACACCTGAATCAAATTCAATTCAGTTTTATTTATATAGCGCCAATTCACAACACATGTCGTCTCAAGGCACTTCACAAAGGGTTTGGAATAGTGCAGGATTGTTGGGGAGGCTAGAATACAGTACTGTGTGTTACAGTGTGGACATTGTAGAATGTACTATGTGTAGGGGAACTAAGTAAAATAATAACCTGATAAAGTTTGACTATCTCTATCTTCATTGTTATACTAAAAACCACAAGGATTGGGGGTACCTTTAAATGTCAGACTGATTATAACCATTGGAAAAGAAAAGGGGTCGCACAGGTAGCAGAAACAGAGGGTGCATTTGCATCTCAATCATAACTGAGCCGGTTTAGGCTAAACCTGACTTCCCCTTACTCCATCCAACAGGGAAGAAGGTAGAGGTAAAAATTATTGGCGAGTGTTATTTCCTGTTGCATTGTGTGAAAGCTGGATAACATTAAAATGGGCTAAGTCAGTTCAATTGAATCATACAGATTTCAAGTCAGGTACATACATTCCAGTTAATCCTAAGTATCGAACAGTGCAGTCAGAAATAAATGCATCATTGACATCACTCTGTAGAACTTAGTGAGGAGGTGGTTAGTAGCTCTCGAGGATTGAAGTTGGAGACCCCTGGTCTACACCTAACATTGCCTGCTGCCATTCATCTAGGGTAACATATTTTTTTGGAAGGTTTGTTTTCAATAAAGGTATTCCTATGGACCTTGTCATGAGTTGAGGTGACATTTCTGGCCAGTTTTGGCAGCTGTAAATCAGATTACCAAATACCCCTTCCTTAAGCAGGTTTTGCTCACCGAATCTCATAGATGATACAGCAGACTCCTAAAAGTGGGTAGGTAGTGTACACACTATAACATTTGGACACGGCCGTAGAGACATCTGCAAAATGGTAATAATGCAGCATTTTTGAGGTTTAGAATACTACTGCAAGTTATACTCAAATACAGATTAGGTTGGGTAAAACTCTACTTTCTTAACCCTAGCCTTCTTGATCCCAGGACCTTTTGTTTCATTCATAATTTTCAGTATAGCTTCGACTGGAAAATGCATCCTCTTTACTGTAGAATATAAAAAAACACTACCATGTAAACTTGAGTCAGCTGATTATAATGGTTGGCTGCCATCAGTGGAGTTTTTTTTATTTTTTTTTATTTTCCCTTCTGGTAGTACAGCTGCACTTTATAAGTCTTTATTACCTTGTCAGCCAATGCAGATGTCTCAAAGACATCCAACTAAACTTTCCTATTTCTGTACCACAGATAGTACTGTGATAAATTGTTTGGAGGCCTGTGTGCATGTTGGATTATGAGCTCTCCCCATGGATATTTATTTGAATCTCTTATTGATTGTGCATTGCTCCATGTTGCCTGGACAGACTTAGCACAGCAGCTGCTCCATTAGCTTTTTTTGTAGCATCTTCTCTCTCATTTGCCCTCTTTACTGTAAAATATATTTGCAATGATTTCAATGAGTGTTTTCGACATATTTATTAATGAAACAAATTTTACATATGTACTTGGATTTCTTTGAAAGCTTTTCAGTGTGCATGTCTTTTTGATATTTTTTTACTGCATCCATTATATTACATTTTAGTACAGCTGATGTTATTTGTTGTAGTTGTAATGTAATTAGTAATCAGTGTTGTTTAAGGTCTTAAAAATCTTAATACTTAAAAATGTTGCCATTGATTTGAATCATTTTAATCTGAGATTTGACCTAAACACAACATTTGAGCGCAGCACCTTGTAATACTCAACTCTGCCTCATCTTGTTTATCCAGGTCATGCAGCAGCTGTGTAACAAAGGGAACATTGTAAGGTTTTGAATGTGCCCCACTTCCAACTGAAGACAGCTCAGCAGTTTCAGAAAACAAGCAAGTATGAACAGCGAACTGCATGGATACCAGAAATAATTTGGTCGCAGAATTCTATTTAGAGAAAAATATTCTGCATTTAAGACATAGTTTTATTATATTTGTATTATTTTGCAAGACAGCAGTGAAAAAAAAAACTTCAGACCTCATGGTGGTCAGGTTTAAGATTACTTGCAATTTTATGTCTTAGCCTGAGGGTGGCAGTAAAGATCCATCAATGACTTTTAAAGACTTTTAAATTGTGAGAAGTGTCAATTCCACCATACCACACAATTCAGTTTACATTGCAGTGGTAATTCAACAATCTCTTGTATTAGGACAACAAACCTAGGTAACCGGACTGCAGTGTGGAGATATTGCAATTACATAAAAAATTGAGAAGTCCAGATACTTTTTTTTTCCTTTTTGACTCCTATATTACTTCTGCTAAGGCTGACACCTTCTTTCAACACAAGATTGACATTTGATCTGTATGCATTCAAAAGTTGAGTCCTACATTATTCTTGATTTATCCATGATTGTGAAAGATAAAAATGGTGGTCCCTACCTGATGTGCCTTTTACAATAGAAACTCTAAGTAAACTTTATTTTCTGGGTAAAGAACCTAACATCTGCAGAGTACAAAATTCGATATTTGGATACATGTAGTAAACAATAAAAATGTCACACAATATGCAGCTTTTACATCCCAAAAGTATACAGTGCTTCATAATTGCAGACATATAATACACAGTACTTATCCACTAGTGCTCTTGACACCTCTTATGTAGGCTCTTAGGGATATGTCAGTTTGGCAGGATGCAAATTACAAGATTGCACGACAAAGGTGTTCACAAAGATTTCTATTTTTTTAAAGCTTGGTTCACTGAATTGAAAACATGGAAAATGGTGAAACAAGACTCGATGATGGTCATTTATTTGTACAACCTCAATCGAACATATAAAGTAGATGTACCCACACGGCCAATTATTAACAAATCTGAAGATATAGTGGCTGAAATACGTACTGACCATGTTTTCTTCAGTTTTAATATTTCTAATGGTGCCATTGACCTAAAATTCACATCAGATATCAGCAACCACCCAAGTAATCAACACATACATAAAAATCAAAGCAAATTAGTGCACAAATGAATGATGGGTGAAAAACGTGAATGATGCAGGGAATAAGTAGTTTAGTTTAGTTTAGTTTATTCGATCTTAATTCAATCATAAATTGTTACAGTCAGACATCAATCAGCAATCCAAAAACATTCAATAGTACATTCATTAATTCAAATTAAATTCATAAGCATTACATAGATCGAAAAGGATGTATGCTGATGTAGGCATCCCCTTGAATTCTTCATTTTAGATAAACCTATTATTATTCTTATCATTATTATTATTATTATTTCAGAGAAGCACAAACCAGCAGAATTCTCATTGTCAACAAATGAAGCCAAAGCAAAAACTAAAGAAATAAATAAATCTCATTAAAGTTGCAATAAAATTCCAAATGATCTAACCTGTTTATAACTTTCCATCATACTATGTTTTAATTTCTTTTAAAACTGTTTTTGCATTGTTTGAGATCTTTTGGCAAGCTATTCCACAGCTTCACCTCAGCAACAGAGCTACAAATGCTTTTAAATGTATTATTAATCATAGTTATCATATCTCCCATCACTTTCCTTAAACATTTTCTGAAAATTGTTAGGGAGAAATGTATTCTTTGCTTTCTATACAGTTTTAAAGTTATCTAATTCAGCGATCTTTAATACTCCTAATTTAGAAAATTATTAGTGTAGTGATAATACTCTAAACATAGTTTATTATCCTTAGAGCCATTTTCTGAATGGCTCTAATTCTGAATAGACATATGCTATGATATGAAATTGGTTGTGCTAATATTCAGAGAAAGGTAATTACAGTCAAACCACAGTTTCAACCTTCCCAATTCAGCTGAGACGTCTCGTAACAAATGTTTTAGATTCTGACCAGAACGATACATAAGTCATTGATATATATTATGAATAATTTTGGTCCTAAAACAGAACCCTGTGGCAGGAGACATCTGGATGTTTTCATGACCAAAAAGGCTTTTCCACCAAGTATTTAATAGATTTCTGTGAGTGTGTTGCCAGTTTTTTTTTTTTTATCCAAAACTTCATTTGTGGAATATTTTGCTTTAATTTTTTTGTATGCCTGGATTATTGTGTTTGTTGGTGAGTTATGGTGTAAATTTTAAGTTAATAGTCACATTAGAAATATTTAAACTAAGAAAAAGTGTTCAATAATTGTTTTACCCACTGTATGGTATGTTTGCAGATTAACAAATGGTTAAAGTCAATGCCTGTAACGATGATGTAAAAAAAGCAGCAAAAGTCATGATACAAAAACCCCCAAAGATTATTTACATTATACTTCTATATTGTTGGCTGAAGACAAAAACAGATTAATACTGGTTTCTTGTAATGTACTGTATATTAAAATATCTTCTGAAAACAGATAAGGATTTTAAAAACTCAGTTTTAAAACAGTTAACCGATATCAATACCAACAAGAATGTTAGAATTTGTGTCACTAACCGCTTACTGTTTATAATAAGCAGCCCTAGAGACGGGGCTTGTATTTGACTTGTAGCTTAGCCAGTATACTGTGCTATTTTAGTAAACCATTAAAAAGAGCAGTAAAACACTTTGTTAGTAATCCAATCCGCCTACATTCTTCCTACACTTGCGAATGTACACCTACATTGAGGTTAAACCTCGTTTTCCTTTATCAGCAGCTTTTCTTGGGCAACATCATTCCCAAGTAAACACAGAAGTATTTAGTCATCCAATTATTTTTCTACTTTATTATCCACCACTCTTTTAGATGCCAAACTTTTTCTTAACGCAAGACTCTGTGCTGTCGGTTAGTCTAAAATTATCATCCTAAGCCCTAGTGTAATCGGTACTTAATTATAGTTGATCTTGCATAATTTATTTAATTAATAATGTCTTTTACAACACATGGGTGAATAATTTATAGGAAATGCTTTTAAGCAATTTTGGCCTACACTTGGGTCATGTAAAACAAGTAGCTCAGTGGTTAACAAGCCTACAAACTCCTCATACACTCAAAATCCCCCACAAATGCTCATCTCTAGTGGCAGCATCACTGTGGTTTACAGCCAAGAACGTCGTTCTTGGAACATAACAATTGCTTAGAATTAACAAAGCTGGACGACAATAACTGACTTTGTTTCTTTTTCTCTTAATTGCACAGGATTTTAAATTGGCCTTGCTGTGTTGTCAGAGTCCCACAAATCCTCAACTGCTTCATCACAACAACCAAATAAACTGCTTAGTGTCTGTGCCTTGGGATCTCACTGCCATTCAGTAACTAAATCTACTTTAGTCGTGCTGATGTTTCTGGATCCTAACATTTTGCCAATGGTTGCTGGTATGTTGGTGTTTATAGTTGTATTCTTCAGTCAGGTAAAAACATCTGACACCATTGATAGTGAGATATCCGCCTTGATGGATATTCATTCAGCAGGTTTGGAAAAGAAACAACAGAAAGGTAAGAAGTAGCTTCAAATAAAGAATAATTTCATTGAAAAATTAACAAATACAAATCTGCCTAGGGGGCATATTATTAAATGCAAAATGTTCTGATTTAGACAGATTACATGATAAACACACAGAAAGACTTTAGAACTGAAAGAGAGTCTGTTTCTGTCTTGTTCTGTTAATTGATTTAATGATGTGATCATTTAAAGTCCAGAAAGCTAATTTCAACTTAAAAGTGATGCATTTTACAGCTGCTGCATGGACACCACTATGGGTGCAACTGATGCTTGTGCAGTTTGGTTCCACATTTGATTAATCAATCTTCACAGCAGTACTCAACCTGCATGCATCGAACCATGACATCAATACTGCGATAATATCCTACAAGCTGTACACAGTTCATTAACGATGATATTATCACAGTTTAATAATAAAAGAAGCGAGTTTAGCATTTAATCATTTTGTCTCTTTTGATTCATGTACTTTTTCAAAAGAAGGACCAGCTGCATATTATATTCTGAAATGTGTAATAGTTGTGCTAGAGATCAAATACTTCCACTTTCCACCTATTCCAAAAGTGAATGGAAGTTATAGCAACCTAATATTGATTGATACTGAGAAGCACATCATAATGGGTGCAATGTCACATCAGATGATATGTTTGAGCATGAGATTATTATTTTTGATTATTATATTTATTTAATTTGAATTGAGATTAGTTGGTATTGCAACCTTGATTCTTCGAAAGGTCTATATACAGCTGAAGAACGATTTTGTGAGACACTACTTTTTTCTTGTATTATCATCAAAGGTATCCAAGCTAATATATCTTTTTGTTTAGTGTACTTTTTATTCAATACCTCCTTTCTCTGACTTTTCTTTGCAATATTTAGTATAAATAAATGCAGGCTTTTTCTTTCTTTATTGCTACCCAGTTCTTCTAAACCAATCATGTCAATATGAATAAGGAAACTTTCAAAACATAGATCCATTGTTTTGGTTCTTTTTGTTATGCCCACATTTGCCATCTGTTTGCTGAGATGTTGATGTTGTGCGTACTCGTACTCATACTCGTTGTCTTCCACTTATCCGAGACCAGGTCGCAGGGGCAGCAGACTCAGCAGAGACACCCAGACGTCCCTCTCCCCTGACACCTCCTCCAGCTCCTGCGGGGGGAGCCTAAGGCGTTCCCAGACCAGCCGAGAGACATAGGCCCTCCAGTGTGTCCTGGGCCGTCCCCCGGGCCTCCTCCCGGTGGGACCTGCCCTGAACACCTCCCGATGAAGGCGTCCAGGAGGCATCCGGAATAGATGCCCGAGCCACTTCAACTGGCTCCCTCACTCGTGAACAAGACCCCAAGATACTTAAACTCCTCTACTCCCCTCCAACCTGAAGAGGACAAGCCACCCTTTTCCGGTCGAGAACCATGGCCTCGGACTTGGAGGAGCTGATCCTCATCCCAGCCGCTTCACACTCGGCTGCGAACCGCCCCAGCACATGCTGTAGGTCTTGGCTAGAGGGGGCCAGCAGGACCACGTCATCTGCAAAAAGAAGAGGCAAAATCCTCTGGTCCCCAAACCAGACCCCCTCCGGCCCTTGGCTGTGCCTAGAAATCCTGTCCATAAAAGTTATGAATAGGACCAGTGACAAAGGGCAGCCCTTTGTCACTATATCCTGTAGAGGGTATAGAACTGGTCCAGTGTTCCACTGCCGGGACGAAAACCACACTGCTCCTCCTGAAGCCAAGGTTCGACTATTGGCCGGACTCTCCTCTCCAATATCCGGGCGTAGGCCTTACCAGGGAGGCTGAGGAGTGTGATCCCCCTTGGAACACACCCTCCGGTCACCCTTCTTATGAAGGGGGACCACCACCCCAGTCTGCCAGTCCAGAGGCATTGTCCCCGTACGCCAAGCTAAGTTGAAGAGGCGTGTCAACCATGTCAGCCCCACAACATCCAAAGATTTGAGGTACTCAGGGCGGATCTCATCCAACACCGAAGCCCTGCCACCACAGAGCTTTTTAACCACCTCGGTGACTTCAGCCTGGGTGATGAAAGAGTCCAACCCCGAGTCCTCAGCCTCTGTTTCCACCAGGAATGCGTGATGGCAGGATTGAGGAGAACCTCGAAGAATTCCTTCCACCGCCCGATAATGTCCCCAGTTGAGGTTAGCAGCCTTCCACCCCCACTGTAAACAGTGTTGGCAAAGCACTGCTTCCCCCACCTGAGGCGGCGGACGATTTGTCAGAATCGCTTCGAGGCCAACCGGTAGTCCTTCTCCATGGCCTCACCGAACCCAGGTCCGAGTTTTTGCCTCTGCCACCGCCTGGGCTGCGGCACGCTTGGCCTCACGGTACCCGTCAGCCGCCTCAGGAGTCCCACAAGCAAACCACAGCCAATAGGACTCCTTCTTCAGCTTGACAGCGTCCCTTACTGCCGGTGTCCACCACCGGGTTCGGGGATTGCCGCCGCGACAGGCACCACAGACCTTACGGCTGCAGCTACGG
>JAHUTJ010033882.1:0-22626 GCA_036250325.1 Characodon lateralis
TTACGTTGAGAGTCCAGCTGACCAAATCCATAATTTACAAGTTTGGAGGATATGCAAAGCGAGGCTCTGAGAAAAATACAGACAAAAGCAGAAGCAGGAATCAGCAGGGAGGGAGGGAGAGAAAATGCGTGTGTCTTCCACCGAGAGCAAGAGAAAAACGTGCTAAAGGCACGTGCTTGCCTTTAGCAGGCAAGCACGTGTTCTTAGCTGTTAGCAGTTAAAGCTAACAAAAGAAGCTGATAGCTTAGCACCTGAAACAAACACACACCTTTAAAAACCGTTAATAAAAGGGTTAAAATGCATGGTGGCGCGGACGGATGATCAATCTTCTGTGTTTAAAATCACCCTTTAAGTAAAGTTTGTCTTAACTTTAAAAACACACGAACAGAACACAACATGAGCACGTGGTGCTGAGCAGATAGCCTGCTAGCACTAAGATAGCTCAGTTCGATACAAACAAAACCAAACTTCATAAAATGAAAAACGTTTAAATAATTTCATCCCAATTATTTCTCTATCGCTTTCTCTGCCCAAACCCTAACCTCATGAACCGTGCTGAGGAGGGGTTGTACGGGCGGCGACGAAGTTTGAAAAAAGCTCTGTGAACAAAGGGTTAGCTTCCAGCTAAACTCCGGAGCAGTGGATGGGCGGCTCGCTCTGTCCGCTGACCACACTGCACGTTAACTGCCGTAACCACGGTGATGTGTTCCGTTGTCCTTGCTTTGGGAAACTGCTCCACTCGGTGTCGTGCTGGGAACTCTCTAGAAATAGTTAATCTCTGTAAATCTCAGAGAGAAAAGTCAAGCCACACTTGTACCTTAATTATCCCGTTCATGAATGAATACCGGATACACAGACAGTGATTCATTCGTACTTTACTTTAATGCATATGATCGATGATCGTATGACACTCTCGGATCCAGTTGAAGAGTTATGTCTTTTTGCCACCAAAGAGACATTAGCACGCTGGGTCTCTCTGTCCAGGTCCCTGAGTGACCCGCGTAGAAGAGATCAGACCATTGGAAAGGTGGGGGTTTTATACGGCCAGTGGCATCATGGGAAGTCTGCTGTCCCCCCCCTTTTCCAAATGTGCTGGAAGTAGGTTAAATGCTATTTATTTTGAAAGTTCCAGAAAAGTCTGTACCGCATCTTAATGTTTTAATCCATGGCTGTGGGTCCCAACAATCATTATGGAGCTTATTTAAAATCTGAAGGCTCTTTAAACAGAGACAACCCCAATGTTTCTGTTTCAGGAGAAACATGTGAGTGGAAAAAAACAGATGTGAGAGGGGCGCCTGACTGGCCAAACACGTTAATGATGAGGGGACGGGAAAAGAGCAACAACAACAACAAACAGTGGGGCGTGGGCAGGTTAGCTTTGTAACTACATAACAAAGACATGACGTACGAGAGCAACCTGCAGGTTCATAGAGAGGAAAACAAGCACAAACTAAATTTACTGATTTGCAGAGGGGGAAAACATCTAGACCAGTTTTTCAGTATCACCATGGGATAGATGACAGGATGCAATTCCAGGCTTGGTTCACGTCTGAGTTTACAGTCCTGTGTTCCTCCTGCTTTACGAGGATGTAAATCACACTGACTCACGGAGGAATTGGACCACTTGAGAAAAAAAATCTATACCCAGTGTAAACAGCATTAATGCCTTCTAACCTAAGGTGGAGTCACTTGAAGGCTGGCAACTCGTCATCTGGGAGGTATAGACAGCCGCAGCTTACCTCCAGCTGATTGTTGAGAGACTCGTCTTCATCCTGTCTAAGCTGTTGTAAAGATAACGACACACTTTCCCACTGAGGAAAGAGTAAAATATCTGAATCTCACACATACATACATTTACTAAAATATTATTTTCTATGTACCTTATATATTGCACTGTATCCCCTGATGCATGTTTGGACCAGCTGACCCTCATTAAATAAGACAGAATAGGGCCCTTGATGAAACAAAACTCTCAGTGATCTCCTGATATATCGACATTTAACAGAGTTACATAACCACATTGCCTTCCTGTACACTTTGTGTCGATTACAGGACTCACTTTAAATCGTTGATTGTTGAAACGGGTAGAGAGCCTCCCCAAGAACGCTGTCAGTAAGAAACGTCCCTCTGGACCACAAAGCAACCGAAACTGCAAAGGTACTGTTAAGCCCAAGTTTTCATAGTGGAATCCGAGTAACATTCTCTCAACCAAGAGGGTTGTTTCTGACCAGAAATGAGACAGAGGACACGAAGGAACAATTTATAAATAAAAAGAAAACTCAGTTCAACCGCTCTACATTTTCTCAGAACTGGAAACTAAAGAACTTGAAAAACTATTCATACCCTTCTTCATAATCAACATAAAAAATCTTTACTCCCATTACAGCATGAGACCCTTCTTATAATTGCTGAGTAGCTTTTTGTATGTTTCCATCTGTATTTTGAGAATTTATCTTTGGTGATGAGCTCAAACTCTTTGAAGTTGGAAGGCCTCCTTTCCATCACCCTAATCTTTAGCGCCCTTCACAGATTCGGTATCAGATTCAAGTTTGGACTCTGGCTGGGCCGCTCCAAAGTTTTGGTCTGAAGAAACACCTTTGAAATTAAAAGATTACCTTTAATCCAAATGTGCCAGGGGTATGAATAATTTTGGACTTAACTGAGCATGGATTTAATTGGGAAAATGAATACAATATTTCAGTAAAGACAAACATTTTGAAAATGCAAATTTCTACATTACAAAACCAAAAATAACTAAAAACAAATGTATTTCTGTTTTGTATTTTATAAGAACGCACATTTGAAATTGTATAAAATAATTGCCTGCTTTTTTTATTCTTTGATTTTCAGTTTTATTGCTTTGATTTATGTTTGTGTGTTTTTACACATTAGAGCCTCCGTAGCTCCTTTAAAGCTGAACCCATAGTTACAATAGATGCTTTGTATTGGTAAGCAGCTCTAAAACATTATTGAATTTCTTCTTTAAACATATCGACATGTTTTATTGTTACTGCAGTGTGAAAAAGGTCTTTCCAAAGAGGTGAAAAGCATAATTACGGGTTTCAGACGTGCTGTTTACTTTACGCACTTCCTTCCCAAGCATCCGTCTCCCAATCCATCGAATGTTCCACATGTTACACTTGTTATCAGTCTTTGATTTTAGGCTGCGCTGCGTCCAGCCACTCTGTGGTATAAAAGAGTCGACCTGTTCACAGATCTGCAGCACAGGAAGCACTCTTTCTCAGCGCGAACATCTCATCCCATCCTCACAGGTACTTTTTATTTCCAAATGCATGAAAAGTATCTAACATGTATTTCTAATTTAGATTTCTCTCTTCTTGGTGCAGACATGTCTGGGAAAGTAATCTTGGTCTTTGCACTGCTGGTGACGCTGCTCATTTCTGACTCAACGTCCTCACCTGAGAGCTCTGTAGCTGGGGAGGCAAAGGGAGCAAACGTCCTGCAGCGGTTTCTGGCCAAGAGAGAGAAAGTGAGAGGGGCAGTGGCTCGGGCGGAAAGACGGGCGCACCTGTCTGAGGACGAGAGGGAGATAATGACCAAACAGATTATGCAAGCCATCACAGGTATGCCGCGAATGTTCCTTCTGATTATCTAAAACAATGGGTGAATGTGCAGAAAGGGATCAGATCTGTACACTGAAGTGTTGTGTGTGGTTCAACGTAGGAATGGTTTGTTCACAGAGGTGATGAACTCTGAGTGCATGTCGGATCGGGACTACCAGGGCTGGGTGGATTTCGGACGCAGGGATACAGCAGACTGAGGAAGGACAGCCGGAGAGTGTTTCTGTTCAGCCTGTACAGAAAAGTTGAAGTTTGACCATAAATAAACTACTTTGCAGAATCACCACAGTAGTCTGGACTGATTTCAGTTTGGTGAGTGTGCTGAAAGACATCCAAAGCCATAATTGATGGAGATGCATGGTTTTATTCTCAGGTGGTAAAACACACTGATACATAGCTGGCAGACAAGAGTGAAGAGCAGTGCAGAGGAACAGCAATTTGGTGTATTTAGGTGAAAAACTACTTATAATCTGCATTTATGATTTCTTCCCTTTTAAATCCACAGTATCCTATGCCGTTTTTTGCTAAATTTGATTGTTCTGAAGGAATCTCACTACTTAAAAACTAACAAACATTGAGAAATCACTCTTAATGCCCAGAAAAACAGTCATGATCCCAGCAGTTAAACAGATTCCTGATGGTGTGAAATACAGCAGAGTCGACTTGATCAGTTTCTGTGATGCTGACAGTGGACCCCGTTCACTCGGGCGTGGCTCAGATTTACACAATAGTATGAGATAATAAGGTATGCAGGGCGTGAGGGCAGGAGAGGGGCGACGTCGCAGCATGTCTGTATCAGCATACCTGGATCTTCTGTACAACACGAAGCTTTTCTCAATGTAGCAGCTCTAAAATACAGGAAGACCAGTGCTGCAGTTTTACTGCATCTGGATGTTCTTCAGTGTCACAACTTCAGTTTTTAGTGCACGTAGTCTTTTTTTTTTCTTAAATATCAAACAAGAATGCAAATATTTACACTTTGAAAACTAAAAAAGAAAAACAGGCAGTTACATTTTTAAAACCAGCCATGGAGAAAAATAGTAAAATGATGCTCACAAACACTGTTCTGTGTGTGTGGTGGAGAGCAGTGGTAATCAGCTCCTGAGACGAACACTAGCTGAATGAAGATGAGTTCGTAACTTTACTCAGATAAGGTGTCAAGCATGGGTCCAACACATTCAGTGGCATTCTGTCTTTCAAGACACGGGTGCTGTGGTGGGTCGTGAATTGCACTGTGAGGAATCTCATGGCTTAATGCAAAGTCACGGTGGTGAAGAGGAGTAGTCAGGTAAGCCCCTCACAATGTGGCGGGGTGATTGTGTCTCTCATTCCCACTGCAGCCCATCATTCCCCAGGCTGCCACCCTGTGCAGCCCAAGGTTCTGAAGCTTCTCCACCAAGTTCAGACTGAAGAGGCGTCTCCCTCGGTTTCTGTCCGAGGACAAGCTGCGTCCTCCTCTTTGTCTCACAGGGGAGGACGGAGGAGGCGGCGCTGCGTGGTCGTATTGCAGGTTGCTGTAGGGGTCGGTGGAGGCGGAGATGCCGTGTTGCTGCAGCAGCTGCAGGAGTCCCAGTGATGAGGTGGTGCCGGTGGTGGAGGTGAGGCTTGTGCGGTAAAAGTGCTGGAGGTGGGAGGAAGATGAGGCACTCACGTGCTCACCGTCCCGACGAGGTGGCAGGCTGAAAGAGCGAAGGCTGCACACCAAAACACAAAAAAACTATTAATATTGCATTAAACATATGTTTTTTTTCTGCTTTACAAACATGCACATCGATTCTCAAACAGTACTGTGCAAAAGTTTAATATTTTACTTCCAAGGAGCCAGACATTTATTATTTTTAAAATCTCGATCTTTAGCTCAGCAGGATTTTATAGAATAAGTTCAAGAAATAACTTGAAATAACTTTTTACTATGTATTAAAACTAAAGTAATACAAACGAGAATAGAAAAAACAAACATTGAATAAATATAGAAATAATAAACTAGGGATAAAATCAAATATATTTAATCCAAAAACTAAAATGTTTGTATTAGAATTATCAAAATATAAAAAATAACAAAAGTATTTATTTTATTAAAATCCAAAATATCAATAAAATAATAATAAATAAATACTTGAGATTATTTTTTTAAATGGATAATAAAAATAATAATACATTTAAATAATTATATACAATATTTTATATTACAAAAACAAAAAATAAATAAAATGACATTTTTATAAATATTTCTACACAAAACGCATTAATATTTTATTAATAAAATCAAGAATATGTTGTACATTTATAACAAATAATATAATATTAGGTCAATTTACAAAAAATAACATTTGCATAAAAAATTTAACCAATGTCCAAATAAAAAGTTGCAGAAAATCTGAAGAAACATTTGAGACAATTTTAAAAGATTAAAACTCTTGCTGCTTCAAAGGAAAACTGAACAGAGAGATGAAACTTTTATACAGTACTGCAAAACCAGTGAAAAACAAGCTCTGGTTAGTTGGGTGAATGATCTCTAAAAGATGGAGAAGAAGGTAACTTTGTTGACAGTAATAAGAAAGCATCGGGTTAATAAATGGAAACCAAAACATTTAACGTAATGTTAAATGTCTGCTGATTGATCAAATTAGCGTTATTTTAACTTACTGTAACTGCAGTCAATACAAAATTAATACAAGCTGTTTAACACAGAGGCAGGCTTGGGCTTCTATAGGACAACACACAGACAAATAATAATGCAAAACTATAGTGTAAAACAACAAGTGTTCAGCACTCCACTATAAAGAAAGCAAGATGTCTACAAGTGCAGGAAATTCAGGACTGTCGTATCTCTGTATAGAGAAGGGAACCATGAAAAGATCAGACCTAGAGGCTGCAGCTTGCAAAAATGTGTTTTCATAATTCTAGAAAGAAAGGAGAGTAGAAAGAAACTGCAGCCCTCCAGTTACATTAGTGGGATTTCTTCAAGTTGCATTCGAGAGTCTAGATGTCTCACTACATCCTCCCAAAGTAATATGGACTTAAAAAACAGGAAATTAACCTTTAGGACAAAAGTCTCCATTGCTCTGGTCGTACTTCAAAAAGGCATCTGGCAGTGAGAGAGTAACCTCATCTAAACTCTGAAGTGTGGTGGAGGTTAGTCTCTGCATGTCTCATATTTAATGAGAGAGAAACCCTTTAATTAGGCTGCTTAAAAAACTAGTTTGTCTGAAACAAAATAACAGGAGAAACTGGAGAACTGATGCCAAAAAAGGGGTTGACGAAGCTTAAAGACAGCAACCCAAAAGCAGCAAGTGAATCAATCTAAAGTGGTTTAAAAAAGAAGAGAAGTTTGTAACCACATGACGGCTGATGAATGACTGAGTGAATTATCCAAACATCTCCCATGCAGGAAACATCTGATCAGGGGTTTTAAACAACTACATCGAGTCGTGGAGCTAGATTCAGCCTTCAGTCGTTAACAGCATAACATCTTGACACTGCAAGTAAAAAACTATCTTTGTCTCATTGGCTTATTCTGCAGTTGAGACTTCCATGTCTGTGAAATGACATTTATGAAACGCAGTTAACTGTAACAGTTTTCCTGCAGCTGTAATGTCTTAATGCCTGTAATGCTGCACAAACATGCCATTTTGCCTGTGTTGTTAATAAGTAGGATGCCACCGAACATTTAGGTCATCAATCAGTCGTTATGAGGTCGTCCGTTAAATCATGCTCTTACTTTTCCCTGAAGGCTGCTTCTAAAGTTTGAGAATGACCCTCGACAGACGTTTTCTACCAGGGAAGGGGTAAAGAGGAAAACGTCAAGAGAGGGAGAACAGCAGGAAAGCAGACAGGAAATCTGGAAATAACCATTTTGACTTGATGGACAGAAAAAAGAAGGGGCTTAACTTTATCGAGTATGAAATACATTCAGTCAATGTAAAAATCAACAGACAGGAACAGCCTGATTGGACTTCTGCTGAGTTCTTACCGATTGGAGAAGGAAGGGATGAGAGGGGAGGGTTGGAGGACTTTGCAGGTGGTTTTGGGATGTGTGGGGAAGGTCTGAGGGAGGTTGGGACCCAATGAAGAGGCTGTCGGTTCATGGGAGGAGACACACATATTAAACCTCGCATGGAGGAAATCCCACACATCTTATTAGGCTAAGAGGACTGAGAAATTAGAAGATTACCGAACCTTGAAAACATAAAAGGAATCCAGAACTATAAAGTAAAATAAGGCATAAGTCTTACCCAAACCATGAGCTGCAGAAAGCTGTGACAGGTCAGGCTCGTCCTCCTCCAGGTCGTTCAGGCTGTAGACATGCTGTACGTCCACCTCCAGCTCCTTGAAGTCTTTGGTCAGGACTCCAGGGCGAGGGTGGAGGATGCCCCCCAGGTTTGGTTTAGCTAGCTGCTGCCAGTGGTGCAGGGTCACGGAGCCTGGCGGTGAGACAGAGAGAGGACTGTTGCTGAACCACAAAAAACAAAGAAAACAACAAAAAAACTACAAATAACTGAGCTGATCCTCACTTGACTGGAGCATTTTTCTACGGTTTTGTTGACAGTACTTGTCACTTCTTGGGGTAATTAGCAGTAGTAAAAGTGCCAATAATAAAACACAACAATATTTCTTGTCCAATTGAAGTAGATGTTGATAGGCACAAACTAGCTGCTGTTAGCAGGTGATTTTTCTGATTAAGTACAGTCAAACTATTATTATGGGCTCCAACATTAAGGTGAGAGTCTTAAACTTGACACCCTGGTGAATCTATGTCTGAGACTTTTATTTTGAACAATAAAGGAAGTAGTTCTTGAGTTGTCTTGTGCTGACTGATTCGACTAATAAAGACTGCTCGACTGGCCAGACTGATAAAACCTTTAAACTATCTGGCAGCATTTTCTGAGCCAAACAGAAGTTTTATAATTTTATAATTGATTTTATAATTATTCAGGACTGCATTTGATCATCTCTTTTTTTAATCTAAAATACTTTGATTAAAACTGAACTAATTTATTCTAGCCTGAGGAGAGATTCATTAAAACACAGTTTAAGATTTAATGAAACTTTCAAACAATTAGTGATAAAACAATGGATGAAGCAATTTCAATGATTTTCCAGACTGCCTCAGAATAGAATAAAAAAAGCATAAAACCTGCAATATTTTAACAAGTCAAACTTTGATTGAAATAAACTACAGAATCTTCAAAACAAAATTTCTGATTGGGGAAACTTCTAATGTAGTTGAGGAAACAAAAGAGGCTCTTTGTCTTCCCAAATATTTAGCCAAATTTTCATCTTCATCATCTCGTTCTCGTTAGCACAATATCGATTATCATCCCTCCTTGTGAGCTGGATGTGTTGTTACACCTCCCCATAGTTAGTCATTTGCATTTAGTACTGCAAAGGTATTTTATTTATAAAATAACTCACATTTCTAGTGAGTCTAGTCCAGAATATAAACTTAAATTAGTCCAAAATTCATATAAAAAGAAAGTAAATTCAGTGCTGATTATTCATTGTCGATTTCAAACGTAGTTAATATTTCATCACCACCCATTTGGGATTAATCGAACCAGGGTCTGAAAATTACATTTATCTTGGTTCAAGTTTAATTTAAGCTAAAAAAAAATAAAATACTCAACCTATATGGTTTAGTAAAAATTCATTTTCAAACCAATGTATTTAATTTGAAATGATACAAATACAAATTCAGTCGGAGCAATTCAAATTCAGTTTCTGATGACACAAGTTTCTTCCCATAAAGCAATAAATAACTGCTTCATATTTATTACATTTAGTTTTTGGTAGTACACATTTTTGTGTAATTTTGTTCTTGGGATCTTTTTTTTTCTTTAAAATAACTGCAATGTGCTAGTACAACAAAACTAAAGTGCTTGATCAAACTGTACTTATTCAAAATTAGAAGTAAAACAAAACAAAACAATACGCGTTACGAAGTCAATCCGTGCAAAAAAAAACCACCAAACTAATTTATAAAAACCTCAACATTTAAAATCATTATGGGCAGCATAGTCAATTAGTAAAATATGCGTATAATGCAAAACAACAACAACAAAAAAATGCTTCTTGTAATGGCACTGGGGCTCCACTATGGGGCGCACTCAATACTTTGAGAACCACATTTAAACCAGATGATCATAAACAGATCTGGCATTTATTTTTTTCTCCTGCAGAGCTGTTTTCTCTTTTTAATGGCAACACCCCACCATAGTTTACATTCTCAGACAAAAATGTGTCTTTAAGCATTTAAAACATTCAACCTGTGAACTCACACAACACATGCCGGCATTTAGAGTAGTCTTTGTTTTATGCATTCCTCAGTGAGATTCAAATAGTAAAGGAAGGTTTTCAAGCATATTTTAATCCAAATATTTTAAAACACAGACCTCCAACATTTTTAATTTAGACCCTCCATTCTATTCTCTAAAGATTCAAGGATACAATTTTAAGAATTTATTTTGTTTTCATCCAAGTACCTTAAATCATGCTTGGAGGTTTAACTTTCTTTTACCTTCTAGAGGTTTAACAATCTGCAGGCGGTCTGGCAGGTAGGACCTGGAGCCTCCTGAGGAGCCACAGGAGTGCCGCGAGCTCCCGTTGGAGTAGTTGGTGCCCGTCGATGCAGCTGAGCTGGAGGCCAGGCTGTCGTTTGGTGTCAGAAAGCCACTGGAGCCGTTGCCCTCCTCACAGTTTGCCGCCAAGGCACGGAGTTTCCGTTCCCTCTCCACGTCAAAGAAGGGCCGGTCAGAGGAGTGGCTCTGCTGGCGAGCTGAGAGGTTGCGCAGAGCAGCTTCTAGGTCCTGACCTCCAGGTGTGCCTGGCTGACCCAGGCGTTTTGGCCCACCAACACTGTGGCGGGAAAAACAACAGTGATTTCCATGAAATATAACAAAGTATCGGCCACTTTATGTAGCTATGTAAGCTCACTTGCTGTCCTCTTTCTGAGCTGTAGTGGAGCTGGGCTTGTCCTCCAGGATAAAGCTGGCATTATCAGAACCGTAGTAGCTGGTTCGAGGGGTGCTGGTGCAACTGGAGTGTGCAGACACAGGGCTGGATCCTGGCAGCCCTGGTGAGTGACACTGGGACCGCATTCTCCCTGCTTTGTTTACCACCTTCACTGTTTCAAACACACGCCATGGGTGGTTCCTGTCACGAGAGACCAACAACGTCACACACTAACCCTCACCCCCAAATACCTAACACTGAAATCTGAAAGTTCTGATAATAGATCAACCAAACTGAATAATACGATCTCGATATTTTAACATGGAGAAAATGTTTTTTTATTTTACAGATTGAATAAATAGATTCTGTTTTATTGTACTTATTTGTTTTCAGGAATTATGTCCCCCAGCAATCCTAGCTGTATTTTGAGGGTCTATGTGTGGTAGACTCATTTTTGTACCCATTTTTCTTTGCAAAATAATTCAAGCTCAGTTAGTTTCAGCAATTTTTAAAATCTTAAAACAGTTTCTCAATAGGATTTAGGTCTGGACTTTGACTGGACCATTTCTAACACAGGAATATGCTTTGATCTAAGAAATTTAATGTAGCTCTGCCTGCATGTTGAGGGTTGCCTTTCCTGCTGGAAGGTGAACCTGTCCCCCAGTCTGAAGTGTTTTGCTTCTAACAAATTCTAGTATTGTCCACTATTTAGCTCCATTCATCTTCCCATCATCTTGCCTCCACAATCTTTTACCATGACAAAGGAGTTTTCTTATGTTTGTTGTTCTCCTACATGGCTTGTGGCAAACTGCTGCATCTTCTTATGGTTTTCCTTCAACAAAGGCTTTTATCCTCCTCATCTTCCTCAAGGGCCACTAAGTCAGATAATTCATTCCTTTTCACAACCTTGCAGTTTATTCCCATTTTAGTTTCTAGGCCAAGTAAAATTCAACTACCTTGCCACCTTGGAAAATAATCCTTTTAGAGAAACTCAGGCTGCGAGAACGGTTATTGTTCGTGATGACAGACTCACTTGTACTCCGAGGGAGTGGGAGAGTCCAGACCTTTGCGGAAGGTACCCTCTATCTCCGCAGCCAGAGAGTCCATGGGGAGGACTGAGGCCAGCGCGGTGTACCTCTGCACCGTACTGTTGGGCAGACTCTTATTTCGCAGGTTTTTAATGTCCTTCTGTGCCTCGTGCAGCATGTCCTCACACTCAGAGTACTTGTCCTGCAAGTCCTTGAGCTGCAAAATACAGAAAAAGTTTTATGTTACAGGAAAAAACTGATAAAAAGGCCCATCAAATAATTAAGACAAGATGTTAAACAGACATCATGGTAACCTAATATACACTATTCATAAATAAAAAGCCAAAATATGAATTTTAGCTCAACTCCGAATATGATGAGTATGATGGAGACAATTACCTGTGATTTAAGTTTTGACTCGTTCTCTCTGGAGGCACTCAGTTGGTGGTTCAGCTCCTCGTTCTCATGACCAAGCTAAGGAACAGAATGAAGATTTCACAAAATGTATTCACACAGAATAGAAAGGAAAATAATTATTTTACTTGGTGAACCAGAATAAGGAAATAATTAGAAAGTTTTGGAGCTGCCAGGAATATCCAGGTTATTTCTTCCAAAAGCAATATTTAACTCCTCCTTTCACAGAAACGAGTGTTTCTGCGTCTCACCCCTTTGCAGCGGGCCTGCAGGTCGACGATCTGAGCGAGCAGTGAGCTGATTTCTTCCTGCTGTCGGACAGTGTCCTCTACTTTTCGAGCCAGCTCCTCTGACAGGTCCACCACCTGTTTATTTGCAGACGCTGAAACACATAAGTGTCATAAATACAACTGCAGAGACTGTTTGCACCATTATTCATAAGTGAAATAGGGAGAAAAACTTACTGAGTTCCTCCACACACACCATCATCAGCTCCTGTTCCTGCTCCTCATAGTTAGTTGTCTCTGTGGAGAGCTCAGTGGCCTGAGGAAGCAACATTCTCATGTTACCATAAAACAGCACAACATCTCCTAAAAAGGATAAGAAGCATTTTATTTATCCTAAATGGCGCTAAATGGTGGAGTTTCAGTCAGTGCGGCCCTCTGTGCATACCTCTGATCTCAGTTTGCGGTTCTCCTCCTCCAAACTCTTCAGCTTCTGATGCAGAAAGTCATAATGGACAAAGTTGCTGAGAGAACTGCTGGATTCATTTCTTTTCATTCTGCACAGAACATAAATATTCTCCTTTAAAGGAAATCACTTTATAGCCTTGCATATAAATGTGTCACCTTAAAATATACCTTAGATAGCGTAAAAAAAAATATCTAACTCAAATGTTAAACAAATGTTGCTGTGTAAAAAATAAAGATGTGTCTGTTTGGTTTGAAGGTCAAGAACCTGCTTTAAGTAAATATAGTCAAATGTGACACAGGTTCTGTGATTTATTGGTTTATTACAGAGTTTTTTGGGTTCCAGAGAGAAAAATTAACATTCGAAGTTGACTCACTCATATTATGAAAGCAATGCAGCAGTTTGTTAATAAACAGCATGAACAGGTCATTGTTTGGCGTTGGTGAAGTTAGTTGGTTAGAGTAATTTCTCTCTTCCAGGATTAATAACATTTAAATGAAGAATTAAACCCCTAAAAGAACCACAAACATCATATCTCCTCAACATCAGAGAAGCAAACCCTACACTGCACCTCCTGCTGCTTAATTTCCTTAAAAAGGGCCAAACCTGTATGAATTGGGAGAAACCGTCAACAAATTAAACAAGGAGAAAAATTCTCCAACATAATCTAAACTGATTCATAAATGTCTACTGTGATTTTAATGACACGCTGCTGTCAACAACCATAACAGCCAATTCGTAGATGGTCCCTTAAGACAGTTTTGCAGTTTATTTTCTTTGAAGGAAAACATGCAATTGCAATGACTATATTAGTTTCAATTACCAACGCTTTTCCTTCATTTTCTCTTTCTTTTCCATTATAACAAGGCTTCCTCTGCTTCAGAAGCTTTGGCTTCTTGTTTGCTCAGACCTATATCAGGTGTGGACATCGAGAGCAGTTAAAACCGATCCAACTGGCTAAATATTTGGTTTGCATGCAGAGCAGGAATTAAAATAAATGGTAAATGGACTGAATATCCTAGTCATGACGACCTCTCGAAGAGCTTTACATTAGAGCCACATTCACCCAACTGCACTCACACATTCATACACTGATAAGTAGTCTGGAAGGTGCTTTAGGTCAAACGCCTTGCCTGGAATTGAACCCACAACGTTTGGATTGCAAGATAACTCCAGTTCCCACTGTGCCACAGTCAACCCAATAGTCTCCTATTAGACTGTTAGGCATCCATGTGTTTAGGTTGATATAACTAATAAACACCACTTGTTATTATAAATACGTATTTCTCAGAAAAACCATAGCTATGATTAACTGCTGACAGGAAGGAAGTTTCTAGAAAGCTAAGCTGGAATCATTAAGAGGATTAGAAGAGCTGCTCTGACATATGTTTACTCACAAACAAGCTCAATATAAAGAGCGGTTAATTTACCTTCGTTAGAGCAGGAGGATTGTGCTTACACTACTCTGTGCTGAAGCATAAACTGCAGGTTTAGTAAGTCAAACTACCTCAAAATGTTCTAGAAATAAAATATTAGATGCATATTTTATTTATGTTCTGTAGCCAGCATTGGCTGGGATGAAATTCTCAAAGTATGACGACCTTGAGTACAAATGCCAAGGTATCAGGGGTTTAAAACAAATTTATTAGAATATATGTCTTCTTCCTATAATGATGCAATCTATGACACTTATAATTTTGATTTTGACACAAATTAATGGAAAATACCTACCTTTTAAAATTAGTAGTAATTTCCAAGTGCTTTTTGTGTAGAACTTCAATCCTTTTTATTGTTCTGCTCTAATAGAGGAGCACAGCACTAATCAGCACTGCAAGCTGATTAGTGCTGCTGTCTGCTCAGGTAGCCAGCCAGGAGTTGACTACTTAACCTACATGTCACTTGTACCTTATTATATGTAGTTTTTAAACTGTGTCACCTTAATAAGAATGATAGGTGATGCTCATTTAGATTCCACGCCATAACTGAGTTTTTCTGCAACCACAGAGCCAAATCTGTCCTTTTTGTAAGTGAGGGCAAAGTTTAGCAGCCTTCATTGAGCCAGCTGGTAGGCAGTGCACAGTAACAGGTCATTGAGGGGCAATGCTTACTTACTCAGTGCTCCAAAAAGCTGGAGAAAACTCCAGTCATATCAGCACTTTGGCACTCTGGCATCTCTTTGAACGGACTTTAAACCACATGAACGATATGATTGAGATGAGGTTTGAAACTGCAACTGCTGATCTAAGCAGGATCTATAAGGGTTTCCAAAGTGTGGCCCAGGGCCTTTTGCAGGTCTTGGCATGACTTTGCTTGATTCCAGAATGGTAGAAATTTGCCCCACCAGCACAGGAAGAAGTCATCACTTTTTCACCAGTTTTCAGGATGAAATTAAAATGTAAAATATTAGAGTGTCTCAGCAGTAGAGCAGACAGTCCATAAACAGAAACTGTGAGTCCTTGATGCCCAGTGTTGGGATCCCGTTCAACTCCCGTTACCTGTGTAGTGACTGTGAATAAAAGATACTAGTGCCACAAAATCTTTAAAAAAGTGTTTTGGTACAACACAAAGCCTGTGTGTTGAATTTACCATGCTCTTTGATTTCAAGTAGTTTCACTATAAATAAAACATCACCATTCAGGTACTTACTCCAAAGCAGACTTGGACACATCCACTCACTAACCTTGGCTAAATAAATCAAGTGTTTTTGAAGAAAAAGTGACCCACAAGCCATTTTGTTGCCAAGCATAGACAAAAACATTTTCTAAACCGGGAAAATAGAAACTAGTCAACCCCAAAGAAATTGCCTTTCTTTTAATAATGCAAATATGAGAGATTCTTTTTGAGTTTCAGATCAACAATTAATTTCAGATTCCCTTTATAGTAAAATCAGTAATATTTTATTTTCAGTAAAGTACTGCATGTTTAGTTTATTGTTAAGGAGAAAAGAAATTACAATAAAATCATTTTTGACTTCTAACAAAAAAATATAAAGAATTTCTGTGGTCTGCGGGTAACTTTAACTTGACCATATTGGTCTCCGGGTATTTTAGACTAATCATCAGCAGCACACATGAATGCATCCATGTGTGTGTCTGTTGATGTACTCACGGTGAGAGGCCCAGAGCACTTTCTGTCTCCTCCGTGCTGGCGTAGAACTGCAGCAGGTCGTCTCGCATTGACAGCTCATGGCGAAGTTGAGCAATCTAAAAATATTTTACTGATCACTAGAGTTCAGCAGACAGAGTTTCTGCTCTACAGATGTGCATGATTAGGATCACTCATACCTCTTCCTTTGCAATTTCCATCTGTTCATCCAGTGTTTCATTGCGAGCTGTTAGCTCTTGGTTCTGCTTCAGGAGGGACTGACCGATTCGAGCTGCTAACTCCACGTCACGCTCTTTCTGCACAGGGATTCACAAACACACATATTTGGTATGAAGTTGTTTGAAACACACGTGCTGAAAAATGGTGGAAAACAGAGCGGGGAGGGAGGAAGATATGTCTAATCCACTGTAATCCAGTTCATCTGCTGTGTGTCTCCCTCTTACCTCCTCCAGCAGGTGGGTGACCGCCTTGAGGTCATGATACGTCTTGGTGACCTGGCCCACTCTGTCTGAGCAGAGCACTGAGGAAAGAAGGAGAGGAGATTTTAAGGAATGGAGGTAGAGGGTGATGTATTTCTGTGTGAGAATGACAGAATGATTGATTTATTTATTCATTCATTCAATTGAAGAGTATTGAGTTTGTCTCCTCCCACTGAAGGTTTAGGAGCGACACCAAAACATCTCCATGTGGTCCACCATTTAATGATCCTCTTAGCTTCATCCCTTTTAGCCCAGTTAAGATGCCAATAGAGACATCGCTCCCCTGGATCTAGAATAGCTTCATGCAGAAGACTGCAGGGTAAACCTGGAGACGTAAGGAGGGACGCTAAAAGGCTACTGACGTAAAAATCTGTTTACATCCTGAACAATGGTTTGGTCGTCCGGTCATGGTTGTTATGGCAGAACAAGAACAAAGGATTAATGAATTAGTCAGTTTGTAGGGATTTAGCCTTGACGTGGACGATGTTTGGAGCAAGGTCACTCATGTCCCCATTGTTATTTCTAATTCTTCAGTTAATTTAAATGTTGATTAAATTTTATCTGTGCTGAACGCCCAACTTGATTCCAAGAAAGTGTAGCTCATTTAAAAAAATTTAAAGAAATATTAATGTATTTCATTTTGATTTAACAAATGTTATAAACATTTTTACACAAGAATTTCTTTTTTAATTTCTTTAATTTGATTTAAGATATTTCTTTTATTTTAATACTTATGTTTGGGAAACCAAAAACATTTAAACGACTGGAGATTTTTTAATGAAGTTACGTCCATTTTTACCAAGAGGGAATTTACTTATTAAACTTTAAAACTAAAGTATTGAACAAAGTAAGGAAAGCTCAGCAAAAAAATTATAATTCCTGCCTACAATACACCTTATGAGACAGATATAAACATTTTTACATGTTTTGAGGAAAAGTATTTAGTGATTTTTGACTGAAAAATGGTTTTGCTTGTTTTGTTTCCCACTCTACAGAAAATGACTCCGCATATATTTCACTCCTCTTTTACGCCGTTTACACGGAAATCAAGCTGGGGTTCAGTTATGGGTCTGTCTTAAGCACAAGATCAAAACATGACATCCAGCTCAACTACATTTGGCAAAAGCTAAAAGAAAAACATCTGAACTGTCAATAAAAATGATGTAAAACAAACATATATCATTTGTTTAGATTTTAAACTATTTTGTTTTTTATGTGATGCATTAAAATGACAAAATTATTGTATTAACTTCTGAGTAAAAGAAAAATATATTAAAAAGTGTTAAATCCCTTTTTTCTATCCTAATTTAAATCAAACTTGCTGTAAAGGGTGTGAAAAAATAAAAGCAAAATTAAATAATAGCACATTATTCCATAAAAATAATAAATAAGTTGCATAAACAATACAATCTTGTGAAGTACTTCAAAATGTAATATTTTCTGATACAAAACAATATGTGAAAAATTTAATTGTGAGAACCCTGTATTGTTGCGTAAAAGAAAATATTCCTAACTCTGGACCTAAAAAATGCAGCAAACACAGAACTCAGGCAATATTTAAAAATCAGGTTCAGAACGGTTCTGAAGTGTTGTATCCTTCCTGTGTTTACAGGCTGCTCCTTTACTTACAAATATTACTTTGGTCACTAAGCTTAGATGAACTAAAAGTTCATCTAAGCTTAGTGATTAGATTGAGGTTTGATTTGGCCTGGAAACACAGTGATTTCATACTGCAGCCGTTTTTAATCAGCCTAATGGAAAGAAGCCCGGCTAGAGTAGCACGAAGTACAATGTCAATGAACACAGCAATAGCCAAGATTATTTAGTCAATTTTAGATGATCATTTTTGCTCAGCAACAAAAGTGTCTGTAGAAAAGGAAATAATAAGACCTTAAAATGCAAGTGTTAAGCCAGATGCTAGGAGTAGAGGGGGTCAAAGGGTGTTTAGATTTCAGTTGTAGGACTGTTACAAACAGTGCTGTGAGCCATGTGTGTTGATTCTACCCCCTAACATTGTTGTGTTGGCAGGTAAAGAAAGAGAGTAAGCATGATTATCAATGAGAAGCCCCTTGCTCAGGGGTACACCAACAACAACCCTAATGCATAATAAAGGACATCCTAAATAATGCAGGATTAGGATCAAACACACAAGTCTTCCTGAGCTCTAAACTCTGAACTGAGACAGAGTCTATAAATTCCCAAAGCTTAATGAGATAACCGTTCCACAAATCCTATTGTTCTCAGACTGGATTGCAGCATTTCCTTTGCTAAAACGGCAGCCTGCAGCAGGACACTTGGCAGGTAAACACATCTACCTACACGCACCCAAAATAAGATCCATTACTTTACTAAATTAACTTAAACGATCGTACAAAGCCACTAACAAATACATAAAGCTGTTTCCAGCTACCCTACATCACATTGTTATTACAGATTAGGTTACATTTCAAGTACAATTCCCCTGTATGTATTTTGTTTAGTTCTGGATAAATGTATCCCATTAGATATGATGCAGACTGAACATCCATTTAGGTTCCACCAGGTGAAATCCCTGACCTTTGACCTGCTGACCAGGCTGCCAGAACAGAGATAAAGTTGCAGGTTTTACAGTATGGGTGAAGCTAAACCCAAGCAGGTGGTTTGAACTGTTGCCCTAATATTGTTCCTGCAGATAAACCTCGTTGACTTAGGTGTACTTATGACGTCTGTTATATTTAGGGGACTAGACAGGTGAGGACGAGCTTTGTTGCACTAAGAAGCGGCACGGTGGAGCAAAACTGATCTATTTTTCTAGAAATAAAACCCTCTTGACAAGAACACGGTCTGCTGTAGTGTGATACTTCTGCTGTAAATGGCCACAGACTTCACAGAGGAAACAATTGCAACGGTAGACCATTGAAGGTGTCTGTGGATGATAAAAACTTCCCGTTGATGCAATTAAATCTGACTATAAATATCAGCACCTAGGCAAATGATTACAATGATTACATGGCAAAGAGACGTTCATCACGTCTTGGTTTCTGGAGGGTTGCCAGTATTTTTACCCTCCATGTGTATTCAGACAAATGCCAACTCAGAGAGGATGATAGAGACTCACAGCTAAACTACAACAACTTAAGGATGAGAGCTCATTATAAACTTAAACATGTGCATTAACAATCATATAGGCTGTCAACACCAACTGGTCACGATATTGCAAGAAGTTCAATAACTGGTAAATTTAACAGTGTGGTGATTAAGCCTATTTAAATACAACATTTAAATAAAGCAAATAACTACTTTAGTATTGGAAGGAAAGCTGCATCAAACAACATGCACCTTCAGTATTTGTTCATCAAAACCACAGTAACTGGAGCACAACTGTTAAACACCCAGTCCCTCAGTCTGAAATGTTATAACTACTTCCAAATTTTTTAATTATAGTTGTTGCAATTGAACAAAATGTGCCAACTTTGCAGATGCCATTTGTTGAGAACAGATTTACAGCAAAGATAATAAGAGTTTAATACAGCTTAGGACTTCCCTGTGTAGCAGCAGACTGGATGCACAGGCACACACACACACACACACACACACACACACACACATTTCAGTGACCTTCAAGAGACTAAACAGAAACAAAAAAAACTGTATTTCTTTTCCAAGCTTGTAACATCTTTTAGAACTCATATATTGAAACATGCCAGGATGAGCATGACAAGCTTACTATGAGCGTTGATATCATGATGAGTTCTCAATGACGTCTCTGCACCCTGGGCTATGTGCACTATTAGGAATTAAAGCTCTTAGATAACAGACCTCCATCATGCAGCTCGCCTCAGTGAACTGAAAACAACATAATTTGACACAGAGGTGTTCAAACAAATCCAACTGCTTTTTATAATCCTGGATGTTCTGAACCTCCTTTCCTGCAGTGATATGATCTCTGCACATCTCTGCATGCCTCAGTCACAACGCCCTCTGCTGAATCTCACCTTGTGTCACCTCCTTGCAAAGGCTGTCATTGTTGTTATTGTTATTATTGCTATTGTGGCAGATTCTTTCCTCTTCAACTATTTCCTCCACACAACTGGACGTGCTCTTGTCGTCTTCCTCCTCCTCAGATGCAGAGGAGCTCCATACCTCCATGGTGACTGCAGAAAAACTGCCCTCTCTTATTTGTCCGAAAGTTAAATCCTCTTCTCTTTTAATTTCACTGTGTGCTGGCCGTGCTGTGATGTTCTGCCTGTGTCTGCCGCATGATTCTGCTGGCTTCTGTGCGAGTCTACACGAGGCTGTTTGTGTGTGAGAGAATCTGAGCTGCTGGGAGTTAATATATAATCCCTCAGACTGTGCGCCGCCATCTGTCGTCATGCCTGCCTCCGTTCACCTGGCCACGTTGGACTACCGGGTAGGAAAGAACAGGGAGAAGCTGAGGAGGGAGTGAAAAACCAATCAAGCTCTGAACCTTAGGACAGAAAGAAGGATTTTAATCGTTCTGGCCTGAAGCATTCACAGGAAGATGAATAGGATGCAAAAATAGATGAAGAAAAAATTCAGAAGATGATGCATTTGAAAAGGATGCTGCACAAAGCCCACCCACCCCCATGATTTAAAGGGGGATGGTATGCTCCCAGAATGCCAGCAGCTGCTCTCATCTCATCTCATACGTAATAGAAGAGGTTCTGCATAACTCTGCTGCAGACAGAGCCACACCCACAAGGCTGTGATGGAGGCAGCAGCCTGCATAGATATTTCAGCATCAAGCAAATATTTACCTACCATTCCAATTAATTAATAAAAGCAGTTTCAAAACAATGAGGCTGAACAAAGTGCTCTACAGTAAGCGAAGAATAAAAACAAAAAAACTACAGATCATGTCTGGCTTTGCAGCACACCTTGGACCTTTAAATGCATCTTTAAAGGTATCTGATCTGCTGACCTGAATGAGCAAGTTCGTACATAAAGGCACTGCAGTCCAGAGAGATAAAATGGAGCAGATCTATTTGAAGACCTAAACCTTTATAAAAGATTCTTAGAATTGATCCTAAAATTAACTTAAATAAACGTACCAAAATATTTATCCAAGTGGTTCCTCTATTGGTGGAAGTCTGAAGACAATGGAGTGTCATTATTTTTTCAAATACATTTTAAAATCGAAACCATCAGGCAAAGCACAGACATCAAAATTTTCTATCTTTAGCTTTTGTTCTCGTTAAAAATCAAGTCAGGTGAATCTCAGAGAATTTCTACCTACAAACACATTTGCTGCCCAGTCTGAAACCAGCCACAGGAGCTTATATCAATCAAATATTAACCTCTTCATTAAAATTTCAGTGATCATGCAGAGTATCAGCCTGATGGTCACAGACACAACTTTCAGCATGTCTGGTGATAACCTTGTCTTATCTTTGCCAGTATGTGTTTGTTTCAGCCAGCTTAAACATTCCTGAATAGCTCACTATATCAAACTGATCATTACAGCAGAATTACTTAATGACTACAAGAGAAACAGGTGGTTCAAAGGAAGTAATGGACTGAGGACTCTGACTTTAACATCAAATAAACAAAAGTCACATGTTTCAAGTTTATCACCTGCCAATAAAAAAATAAAATCCACAAAGAGAAAATTTTGAAAAGAGTCCCATGGGTTTGCATTTAGGCTTTACTCTGATAGCCCTAAACAAAACCCAGTGTACCCATTTGCTTTTAAAATTTGCCTAATTACTAAACAGAGTTCACCTGTGTATAATTTAGAACAAACACCCTCATGAAGACAAAGGAACAGAGCAGAAAGGGTTAGGATATAAAACAATATCCTAAACTTTAAACAACTCACAAGCTCTGTTCAATCCATCATCTGAAAATAGAAAGGGGATGGCACACCTGCAAACCTACCAAGACATGTCCGTAGTGACAGCACAGGTAGTGACCTGTGACCTCAACATCTATTGGCCTTTATGGAAGAGCAGCAAGAAGAAAACCATTGTTGAAGGAAAGCCATATAAAGTCCTGTTTGTAGTTTGCCACAGGTCATGTTGGGGATACCTCCAAAATGTTGAAAAAGGTTTTCTGATTGATGAAAATAAAATTCAACTTTCTGGCCCAAATGCAAAATGAGGAGGGAAATAAACAACACATCACCCTGAACGCACATTTTTCTTCAGCAGAAACAGGGAAGCTGGTCAGAATTGAAGGGAAGATTAATAAAGCTAAAGTTAAGCACAACATTTTCATACCCCTGGCATATTTGTGTTTCTACTTCCCCCTGACTGCCTGCTCAGACGCTTTTCTCCTAAGCTCCCTGCTTGCTTGCATTCTTTTACTCCTAACTTTTTATCTCTTAGCCAAAATTATGGAAATATTGGACTAAAACAACTTCTTACCAGCGACTCCCAA
>JAHUTJ010033883.1:0-22612 GCA_036250325.1 Characodon lateralis
GAATAAAACCAACCTTCTGGATGACTAATTCTCAACGGGGTCTCATTAGCTGCCTTTATTTATTAAAATAATATTTAAAGAAATATTATTAAGGGAATATTTTGGAAAAGAGCCAAATCTTTCTGGATTAATGGTGTTTACTTAGTTATCAGATTTAGTAAAATAATGTTTAGGGAAATATTATTTACTGGATTGAAAACTAACAACCTTTCTGTTAAATGTTCCTTAGCAGGCAAGCACGTGTTCTTAGCTTGTTAGCAGTGAAAGCTAACAAAGGAAGCTGATAGCTTAGCACCAGAATCAAACACACACCTTTAAAATACCGTTAATAAAAGGGTTAAAATGCATGAGCGCAGACGACGTGTTATGGCCGATCTTCTGTGTTTAAAATCACCTTTTAAATAAAGTTTGTCTTAACTTTACAAATACAGAACACAACCTGAGCATGTGTGCTGCAGATAGTCTTCTAGCACTAAAATAGCTGAGTTTCACACAAACAAAAACAAACTTCATAAAATGAAAACGTTTAGATAATTTCAATCTAAATCTTTCTCTATTACTCTGCCCAAACACCAAACCTCGTATGAACGTGTTGAGGAGTTGTCCGGGCGACGACGAAGTTTGAAGAAAGCTTTGTGAACAAAGGGTTAGCTTCCAGCTAACCTCTGGAGCAGTGGCTGGGCGGCCTGTTCTGTCCGCTGACCACACTGCACGTTACCACAGGATGAGGCTCCTGTTGTCCTTCCTTCAGACTTTGCTTCGTAGAGACCGCTTCTCTGCAGGGAACTCTGGAACACAGTTTGCTTCTGCAGGCCTCAGAGAGAAAGTCAAGACCTTAATCTCCCTTTTATGAATGAATACCGGATTCTTTCAACAGTAATTCATCAGTACTTAACTTATGCATATGATCGCGTGATCTTATGACACCCTTGGATCCAGTTTGAAGAGTTTATCGCGCTGTCCCCCCTTTCCGGTCCCTCTGGAGGCCGTGTGGAAGAGGCAGGATGTAGCAAGAGCGGTGCTTTTATTTGGACATTGACGTCACAGGAAGTCTGCAGTTACCCCGCTTCCTGGCTGTGCCGGAAGTAGGTTAATGCAATTTATTTTGAAATTTCCAGGAAAGTCTGTACTGGCCTTTCACGTTTTAACCATGGCTGTGGGTCCCAACAAACAAGACAATTGTCTTAGACACTAAAACAAGTGTCACCATAAACTAATAACTATATCAGAGTCAGAATCAACTTTATTGCCAGGTATATACAGACAAACAAGGAATTTGACTCCAGTACAGTTAGCTCTCAGGGAGGATTATTTTTTTTTTTGTATATATAGTAGTGGAAATAAAGAAGTCACCCAAACAATTTGTGTGCAGGTGTGTGTGGTCTGCAGAGATTTTAGCTGCCCTTTTCCTGACCCTAGACCTGTATAGGTCCTGAATGGAGGGAAGGTGAGCCCTGAAAATTCTTTCTGCAGACCTGATTGTTTGTTGCAGCCTGGTCCTGTCCTGTTTTGTGGATGAGCCAAACCACACTGAGACAGATGAAGACAGGACAGACTGAATTATGGCAGTGTCGATGACCAGCAGCTCATGTGGAAGGCTGTACTTTTTGAGTTGCCTCAGGAAGTTCAGTCTCTGCTGGACCTTCTTCCGAACATTGTCTATGTGTGAGGACCTTCCCAGGTTTCGAGAAATGGTGATTCTCCCTATATATACCTAGAGTTATGTACACCCACATCTGTACTTTTAAAAAGTGAACAACAAAATGTTCATTGTGTTTAGAATGACCAATCACAAACAGCATTGTGTGGTAAAGTGTGTTGCTTTGAGTGCAGGCACTTTGCCTAAATGGAGTGAGATTTGTCTGGGCAGAGTGAGAGTTGGTAAACCTGCTCAACCACGGTTGTCCATAACTCTCCCACAATGCTGATAGCATTGTTTCTCCTATCGGGCCTCCATAATCCAGAATAATCGCTGACTATGCAATATTAGTTTGTACACATCACCACTTTGAGCACAGCTGCTTCTGCTCAAGTATTAAATGCCAGATATGCAATGAATCCTTGTCCAGGAGGCATGAGTGATATAAAGAACATACAATCTAGCACTTTCTTTTTTGACTGGTATATGACTAATATTAAATAACTAAATATTGCTTTTAAATATAAAAAAACTTAACTCTTCTTCAATGCATCCAGGTAAATTTATGTAGAAGTAGTACAACTGTGCAGCTAAATGGTATACAACACTTTTTCCAATAAATCATACCTTGACACTGAAACAAATGTAGCACAAATATATGTTATCTATGTTTAAATAATTTAAATTGTCTTCTTCAGTCCATTTGTGCTTTATTATCGTGGCACAGTGAAGTAAAACCTGGAGAAAAAGGTGGAGGCTTTAATGCCTTTGTGAGTGTATGTGCATCTGCCTGCTTACAGCTACTTATGAGGGATATAATGAGGGATTAGCCCTGGAATAAATTAGAATACATCCACATTAATCCTTGAGTGTTTGTTCTTCTGTAGTTTATTTTAAATTTGACATTATAATTCCAGGTAACTCCTGGAGAAAATCAACATAACATCTTAGGATACCATAAGCCACTACATGCTGTGCGGTAAGGCTCATAAAATAGACTTTGTGCCAAATTCTTAGTCACTGGGAATAACTCCATCATTCCTTCTGGTATGATTCCAATCCTCTGGCCTCTATATGTTTAATGAGTAACTTTGATTTTCAAGACTTGAAAATTATGAAGAAAACCCCACAGAGCCCTTATTAACTAAAGCATTGGCTCACATTATGCCTCAAAGTTCTGCATATTTGCCAAGAAAATGAATTTTTTATTGTTTCAATGTTTATGTCTGTGCGTGCTATTCAGACATGCACACCAGAGAGAGGATGTCAGGAACCCGTGTTGTGAATCATATTCTCTTCTCACACATAAGTGAGTACACCCCTCACTTTTTTGTAAATATTTTAGTATATATTTTAATAGTACAACACTGGAGACATGACACTCTGATACATTGTAAAGTTGTCAGTGCACAACGTGTATAGCAGCAGACATTTTATTGTCCCATTTTATTGGCCCAGTTTCTGAAGGGAGGGGATCATGCTCTGCTTCAGTATGTCACACTACATGTTGGCATTCATGGTTCCCTCAATCAACTGTAGCTCCCCACAGCCAAGAGCTTTCATGCAGCACCAAAACATTACACTCCCACCACCATGCTTGACTATAGGCCAGACACACTTGTCTATATTCCTCACCTGGTTGCCGTCGCGCAAGCTTGACACCATCTGGACCCAATAAGTTTATCTTGGTTTCATTAGACCACAGGACATGGTTCCAGTAATCCATGTCCTTAGTCTGCTTGTCTTCAGCAAATTTTTTTCGTGTTTTCTTGTGCATCATCTTTAGAAGACGACAGCCATGAAGACCAGTCTTATGCAGTGTGCAGCATATGGTCTGACTGAGCACTCACAGGCTGATCCCCGACCCCATCAACTTCTGCAGCAATGCTGCCAGCAAGCATATGTCTATCTATAAAAGACAATCTCTGGATATGATGCCGAGCACTTTCACTCAACATCTTTGGTCGACCATGGTGAGGCCTGTTCTGAGTGCAACCTGTCCTGTTAAGCCACTGTATGGTCTTGGCCACTGTGCTGCAGCTCGGTTTCAGCCTAGGCCATCTATATGTAGAGCAATAATTCCTTTTTCCAGAGAGTTCTTTGAGATGCCATGTTAAAATTTCAGTGACCAGTATGAGAGAGTGTGAGAGCGATAACACAAGACTTAGGACACTTGCTCCCCATTCACACCTGAGACCTTCTAACACTAACGGATCACATGACATCAGGGACAGAAAATGGCTAATTTGGCACAATGTAGACTTTTTCCTTTAAGGGTGTATTCACTTTTCATGCCAGTGGTTTAGACATTAATGGCTGTGTTTTGAGTTATTTCAAGGGGAGAAAATATGTCCAATGATATGCAAGCTGTACACTGACTACTTTACATTGTATCAAAGTGTCATATCTTCAGTGTTGTTCCATAAAAAAAAATAATATTTACACAAATGTGAGGAGTGTACTCACTTTTGTGAGTTACAAATTTTCTCAGTTCTGTTCCCCTTCACATGTCCTTTCAGAAAACCCCATCTAACAGTAGATCCATCCGTCCTCACCCACTCTAAGCACTGCTGTCTATTTGCTGCCTCGTTGCCATGGTTTCCATTATACCTCCTGCCTGCTCTGGTTTGAAGGACAAAGCACTGATGAGAGGCTGTGTTTAGAGAAAAACAATGAGGAACAATTGTGTTGGAGTATGCCTGTGTACAGTGACTTGTAAAAGTATTCATACCCTTTGAACTATTCCACATTTTAACACATTACAATGCATGTTATTGGGATTTCATGTGGTAGACCAACACAAAGTTTTGCATTATTGTGAAGTGGAGTGAAAAGCACATTCAAGTGGAGGGAAAAAGAATTTTCAATTTTATCACAAATAAAAATCTAAAAAGTATGGTCTGCATTTTTACTCAGCCTGCTCAACCCTATATACTTTGCACGAGCACCCTTCAAGTCTTTTGGGATGAGTCTCTACTATCTCTGCAAATCTAGAGATTAGATTTTTTAGCATTGTTCTTTGCAATATAGCTCAAGTTCAGTCAGGTCAGATGGAGAGCATATTTGAACACCTATTTTCATTTCTTGCAATAGATTTTCACTTGGAATTATTTCTGGACTTTGACTGGGCTTTTGAAACTCATAAAATATTTCTATCGCAACCCATACTGCATAAAACAGAGGCCGTTTGTAAACAGTATAAAAGTATACAATTATGGCAATATACATAAGCAAAAGTATGCTAAACTCTTTAACCATGACAGTAAACACAGTAAACAAAAAAAAAAAATCTTTAAACTGTTTAAAAGAAAAGACACACATGAACCAATTCAAACAGGCCTAGTGTAGGAGGAACGATACCCAGGAAATGGGGGCGTGGAAAGGAGACACTACCTTCCACTCATGTTTTGTTTTATTGTGGAGAGCTGGGAGATATTTCAGGGGTTTCACTTGGAAAGAAAGCAGATCCCAAATAAGCAACCTGACATTCAAAAACAAGCCCAAAAAACTGCAACCCGTGACTCACGACATTTGCAAGCGACTTTAGAAAAACATAAGCCCTCAAATCATTTTCAGCCTGTTTGCTTTCTACCTAACTGGATGCTGTCACTATTATGGGGATGAGGTGTTCAGGGCCATTTGCAATGTTCCTTTTCCACCACACAGAGTTTTCCGAGTAGGCCAAGAAGCTCAATTGTGGTCTCATTTGCTAGAACCACAGTCCTTTACAGGCTTAACCTGGGATACATGGAAGGTAGGGTGTACTCGTAAAGAGGAAGGCAACCTGAGGTGAACGGCAGAGGGACCAACTAAGGACTCAGTAGGGCCTAATAAACCTAGTTGACAACTTCTTTGACATGGCCTTGAGAGGGATGTCCCGGGAGGATAACCAAACTCTTTGTCCCTACTGATAAGCAGGAGCTGGCCGTCTCTTGTGGTCAGCGATACGTTTGTCCTGGGCCGCAGTCCGATTGAGCGCCTGAACTGTTTGTCTCCACATCAATTCACATCGGCGAACATGATGGTGAACAGAGGGTACAGCCACATCGACCTTGTCAGCCGCGAATGGAGGTGGCTTGTACCCTAATGAGGCTTCAAACGGGAAACTCCTGTAGCAGACGAGACCTGTGAGTTGATAGCATACTCAACCCAAGGGAGATGCTCGGCCCAGTCTAACAGGGCAGAGGAGGTCACACACCTAAGTGTGGACTCGAGCTGCTGGTTGAGTCTCTCTACTTGTCCATTAGATTAGGGATGGTGGCCTGAAGTCAGTGATACCTTGGCTCCTAAAACTGAGCAAAACTGTCGTCAAACCTGGGAAATAAACTGGGGCCCTCAGTCTGACAGAATGTCCTGTGGTATACCGTGTAAGCGAAAAACGTGCTTGACCAAAGGTTTGGCAGTTTGCAACGCTGAGGGAAGCTTTCTAAGTGGCACTAAGTGACAAGCCTTGGAGAAATGGTCAACAATAGACAAAATGACCGTCATACCCTTGGAAGTGGGTAGCCCAGTTACAAAATCTAAAGCTATATGTGACCAGGGACGCTTAGGGATGCTCAAAGGTTGTAGTAGACCAGCTGGGGGTTGGTTACTACTCTTGTTTCTTGAGCAAACTGTACAAGCAAGCACCCATTCCCGGACGTCCTGGTGCAAAGAGGGCCACCAGTAACGTCTGTTAATCAGGGAAATGGTGCGGCTTACCCCTGGATGTGCAGAGAACCTAGCCGTGTGGAACCACTGAATAACCCTAGACCTCACCGAAGGAGGGACATACGTACCGTTGGTAGGCCCGTTACCAGGGTCAGGCTCTGTCCTTAGCGCTCGGGAGACCAGTTCCTCAATCTCCCAAGACACAGATCCGATGGTCCAGGCTGGGGGCACAATAGGTTCAGGTAGCTTCTCAGAGTCATCTGGTGCGAACTGCCGGGAAAGAGCATCAGGCTTGGAGTTCTTACTCCCAGGTCTGAAAGAGATGGTTAGATTAAACTGAGAAAAATAAAGAGACCAACGGGCTTGTCTTGGGTTAAATCTTTTAGCAGTCTGTAAATAAGCCAAGTTCTTGCGGTCGGTTCAGACTAAAATACGGTGAACAGCACCCTCTAACCAGTGTCTCCACTCCTCTAAGGCCAGGTTAATAGCAAGGAGTTCCCTGTCACCCACATCATAATTCCGCTCGGCTTGGCTCAACCGATGCAAAAAATAACCACAAGGGTGCAGTTTGACGTCGTCAAAGGAACGTTGTGAGAGTACTGCTCCCACCACAGTGTTGGAGGCGTCGACTTCGAAAATTAACTGTCTGGAGGGATCTGGATGTTTTAAGATGGGTGCCTGAGCAAACCTCTCCTGAAGAATATGGAAGGCTTGATCCGCAGCAGAGTTCCAAAGGAAGTGCACTTTAGTGGAAGTTAGTGCAGTTAAAGGTGCTGCCGTCTGGCTGTAGTTCCGGATGAAGCAGCGGTAGAAACTGGCGAAGCCGAGAAACATTTGTAATTGTTTCCGTGAGTCCGGAACAGGCCACTCCAACACAGCTTTAACCTTCTCTGGGTCTGCATGGAGCTGTCCACCCTCTAGAATAAAACCTAAGAAGGTTACAGAGGTCTGGTGAAATTCACATTTCTCCTCTTTCACGTACAGTTTGTTCTCTAAAAGTCTTTGTAAGACCAGATGAACGTGATGCTTGTGAGTCTTCAGGTCCTTAGAATAAATCAAAATATTGTCTAGGTAGACAAACACAAAAATGTTAAAAAAATCCCTGAGGACGTCATTAACAAGTGCTTGGAAGACAGCAGGGGCATTGCAGAGGCCGAAGGGCATGAGTAAGTATTCAAAATGTCCGAGTGGGGTCTTAAAAGCTGTCTTCCACTCATCCCCCTGGCGGATCCTTATTAGGTGGTAGGCATTTCTAAGGTCAAGTTTAGTGAAAACTGTGGACCTCGCGGATAAAAGCTGAAGAAAATAAAGGAAGGGGATACTTGTTCTTAACCGTAATATTATTAAGCCCCCTATAATCAATACAGGGCCTTAAAGAACCATCCTTCTTGTTGACGAAAAAGAAACCTGCGCCTAGGGGTGATGAAGAAGGGCGGATAAGGCTGGTAGCCAGGGACTCATTAATATATTTCTCCATAGTCTGTTGCTCGTGTGTAGAAATGGGATACAACCTGCTGGTGGGCAGGGAAACTCCTGGAAGTAAGTCAATGGCGCAATCATAGGGTCGGTGTGGAGGTAACGAAAGCGCCTTAGCTTTGTTGAACACTTGTTTAAGATCATGGTATATCAAAGGTACCCGGGTAAGATCCGGAAAATCATTCTCCTCAACAACTGAGTCAGGGGGAACGGGAGCGACTGCAAACTGAAGGCAGGTAGTGTGGCAATTGGTGGACCAGGACTCAACTCTGCCCTTAACCCAACCAAGGTGAGGATTGTGTTTACTAAGCCAAGGGAAACCCAGTACCATAGCGTGCGTAGCTACAGGAAAAACGTAGAAGGAAATTAATTCTTGATGATTGCCAGATAACAAGAGGGCTAAAGGTTTACTTTGGTGAGTAATACGAGACAATTCCTGACCGTTGAGGGCTGTCACAAGACGTGGTGCTGTTAACTTGACGTTAACTTGACTTAACGTTGACTGGGTCCTAACATAACTGCGTTCATTTCTGGGCTTCCTCCTCTCCCTTAACCGGCTATCTATTCTAATGGCTTTAGCAATGAAATCCTCCAATAACTCTGGCTCACCCACTGAAACAAGCTCATCCTTTAAAGTCTCATCGAGGGCATGAAAAAAAAAAAGATTTAAGGACTCAGCTGTCCCAGCCAGATTCTGCTGCAGGATACGAAAATCTATAGCAAATTCTGTTAGCGGTCTACCCCACTGCTTAATAGTCCATAACTTTCGACCTGAAGCCACATAATCAATACAGAAAGAAAAATTTCTCCTAAACTCAAAATCTCAAAATCAGAAAATGTGCAACCAAACTGGACACAACTAGGAAAACGGGACTCAGCCCATCTTAGTGCTTTTCCTGACAAACGGCCAATAACATAAGAAATCTTAGAGTCATCATGGGAGAAAGAGTGGGGGGAACAATTGAACACTAAAGAACATTGTAACAAGAAACCCTTACAGTCACTGGTCTCACCTGAATATTTCTCAGGACTGGGGGAAATGACGTCACGGACGAAAGGAAGACGCTGGGTTTCTGAACTGGCTGCAGCGGTCTCTAACGGCTGAGTGGGGGTCTTGTTAAAGGATAGCTGTAACATGGCGGTTACCTGTTCGAGCTGTTGATTCGTCTGACGTTGCTGTTCGGCTAGAGAGCGTAAGGTGGAATCGTGAGACTGAATATGGTGAGTATGATCGGAAAGAATTCCCTTGAGCGCCTCTGCTGGGTCGGGTTGGCTCAAGTATTCTGTCATAGTGTTACGTATGGCTCTGACCCACATGCAGAATCACGCTCAAGGGAAACGGGTACAAGTTTGAAAAAGGTTTATTTAAGGAGAATGGATCGGTATGGTGTGCAGGAACAACTGTAAGGAAAAACGACAGGTAAGTGGCACAGTAAACGAAACCGGAACTTAAATGTGAAATGTCTCTTACTAGGAGGGAATAGGCAATCCGCCAGGAGGAGACAGATTCGGACTGGAGAAGAAGTGAATATGGAGACAATGGTAAGTCCGATGATTTCTTAGTTACTTGGGTTAGAGCTTGGAGTGCAGGCGAAGCGTCAGCGGAGAGGTGGAGGGTGGACAGGTTAGGTTGGATGGTCTCTGGAGAATCTGGGTCTGGAAGCAGCCATCCGGTGAAGTTCCAGAGTTCAGCGTCGGGTAAGTGTGTGTGGAAGATCCTTCCTGGGGAGATCCTAGGAGCGAGGCTAGTGCGAAATGAAGCCACCGGGGTCAGCCTCCAGGTAGTCGCCGGTTCAGTTCACACAGAGGCTAATACTTGAGCGACAAGATGCTGGCTGCTTCCTGCTTAAGTACTCCAGGACTCCATCACCGAGATGGAAAACACCTGTCTCCATCAATGTTGAGCACTAGCGCCTAAAGAGAGCGCCTACGATTTTGATCTTTTAATAGCTGAGAAACCCTGTGTTGTTTTCCTTAAACTTATTTACACAAGAAATCCAAATGAAATGCATTGAAATTGTGGCTGTAATTTGACAAAATGTGGAAAAGTTCAAGGGCTATTAATACTTTTACAGGGGCTGTGTAGACTTAAATACATCTCTCTCTTTTAAAAAAAAAACATCTCTCTCTCTCTCTCACTCACGCACACACACACACACACACACACACACACACACACACACACACACACACACACACACTGAGGCCTTCGATCCACATCCCCACGGTTCAGTGAAAGGTAGAAAGGCAGCTACACACAAACACCTCCCTTAGGTTCAGTGTTTAAGCTTTAGCCTCCCTTATCTTTAACTGATCAATAAGCAGGTGGTACAACACTCCCCCTATTCTCCGTGGTATATGCTGCAGCTTGACAGGACTGCACCAAACGTAAGTCAGCTTGCCTTATGCCTACATAATGCTCAGTGACATAATGCTCAGTGACTGCTGCACACAGCCAAGCAATGCATGTAAAAAGAAAATCTTTAACCTGCAATTGCACATGGTGGCCTATGTGTGGCTGCTTAAAGCTACAATTATGTGAAGACTGTCAAAATCAGGCTAAGCAGGTCAGCTTTATTTAGCTGACCTGGTTATGGAGGGAGAAGGAGTCACTGTAGATGAGTGAGGAGAAAGATGGCCATGTAGTGAGCTGGACAACAGAAGAGAAAGACTAAAGAGAGCCCAAGAAGGAGAGCTTAAGCTGAACCCCTATAGCACCACACACATCAGCCCCTGTGTGTAAGTCACTTACTCCCCAATCTTATTTTAAGGTTCTTAGGGCCTTCCTTAACTTTTAATAAGAGTCTTTAAGAAGTCCCCAGATCATGGCTTTGTCGGTTTTGGCTTCTATTTCAACACAGCTCAGCTTAATCTCACTCTAAAATAGATCTGACCCCCCCAACGTCACTTCCGCTCTGCTTTCCTGCCTTATGTCTTTGTAATTCTCCACTACATTATAAAAGTATCCTTTAAACTTATTGGGGAGGCAGAAAGCAAGATTATGTTGACCTTTCTGCTTTGCATATGTTAAAAAAGCATATTTTATCCATAACTTGCGAAATATCAGGAATTTCAATAACGAAATTACCTTCAGTTTGAAATGAGGAAAGATAGTTGCTGAGATTTTGTTTTGGCAGACAAAGACAGACTAAATGACTAAAGTAGCTCCTAAAAATCTGTTCTTGGGCCTCTTATGATCTATACTGCTATGCTGTGGTGCCTCTGCATGTCATACTTGAGGCAGTCTCTTTGGCCTACTTAGGCATATTGTAAGTAGCACGCTGAGCTGCTTGTTCTGTCCCTGTGGACCCAGGCAGAATAATTGAGTGCTGCTGAGGCCGGGTAATAAGGTACACTGCAAGTGTAATAACTTGCTGGACGATGTGCGAGGACCAGTAATGACTGATATTACTTGAAGGCCCGGGAAGCAAACATACATAGCTTAAAAAAAATCTGATGTGTTACATTTATGCGTTTGTGTATCATGTATGGAGAATTAAGCACAGATGTGTAATGTTATCTAATCCAGTCTGTGATCAACCATGTAGAGAAGTGTCCTTCAGAGGACCTTGTCATGCTGTTTTAGTCATCTCTGAAATATGTACATGCATGCCATTTTCTGTTTTCTCGCTATGTTCTACTTTCCTTGTGCAGTTTATTTTAGCAATATTCACGGTTAACTGTTCAGAAAAAAACGACTGCGAAAGAAAACTTACTTTGTAACCTGCTAAAGACATCCATCCATCCATCCATCCATCCATCCATCCATCCATCCATCCATCCATCCATCCATCCATCCATCCATCCATCCATCCATCCATCCTAAACAGGATAAAGCAGGTGTTGAAAACGGATGGATGGATTTTTCCCCATTCTGTGTTGCTGCTTTATTCCCTCTCTTTTGTTGATATCTAAAAAAAAAAACCCTTGTCAAATGATAAAGACATTCCAGTATATTTCCCTGAGGACAGGCAGTGTAACCAGTTGCACAATGAAAATGTTTCTTTTTGTTAGATTACTATGAACATGTTTATACATCATCAATCATTATTTTTCACCTGTATGAAAACAAATATATGAAATTTCTTTCCCACCATCCTTTCCCTTGTTTTATAGAATGGACCGAGTGAAAATTTAAATCCTAATAATCTGTGATGTGCAGTTTCTGTTTAGAAACTATCAACAGTTTGATTCCTGATAAATGGTTTTGATTCTTTGTCATCATTAAGTGAATTATTCATTTTAAAGCCAGTTCATACTATAGTACTGGCAACGAAATGAAGAGAAAATGACAATTAATTACTGATCCCAATTATTAGTATGACTGCTATTAATCTTTATATAAATACAATAACTGTGACAGCCTTAATTCCCCCTTTACATTGGCTGCCAAGCACCAGTATCACCATATTGCTGAGTAACCTCCTCCTCTCTGCTATGTTCAACCAGCAACACTTAATTCCCATAAATGTTTCAAGCAAAAATGTAAACCTGAAATGCTTAAATGCCACTTTCAACTTCTCTCTTCCTCCCTCCATTTCATTTGCCTTAAGGCTGCATATTCAATTTAATTGGCTTATTCCTGTTCAGTTTAAGTTTAATATAATTTCAAGGTGCTAAACAGACATTACAACCACAAACCTTAATGTATTCTATTGTTTTTTTTTTAATCAATATACCATATTCCACCAGAGTATAGTACATTATTGTGAAGTGGAATAAAGATTATATACTTTTCAAAATACTTTACAGCAACATTTAAAATGTGTGGTGTGCATTTGTTTTTAGACCCTATGATCACCCCACATAAAGTCCAGTGCAAGCAAAACCTTCAGAAATCACATAATTAGTAAAGATTCCATCTGTGTGTGATTTAATTTAAGTATAAACGCATCTTTTCTGTGAAACTCTCAGAGGGTATTTGGAGAACATTAGAGAAGAAAACGCATCATGAAGATCACGGAACACAGCAGGCAGGTCAGGGATAAAGTTACGGAGAAATTTAAAACAAATTAGGTTATAAAAAAATAAATCAAGCTTTGAACATCTCACAGAGCACTATTTATTCCATAAACAGCTGCAATACAACAAAGACATGTCTACTGTTACTGTCACCTAAGGCTCTCAATAAAGATTTTGATTGTTGCCCATTTCTGAAATGACAGACATTTTTTTGTTGTTTTGTTTGTTGTCATGTAATTGTTTGTTGTTACCACTTATCAAAAGTAGTATTGTGAGTTATTTGTTTTAACACCTTACCGCAGTTTGTGATAGATAGTGCCCATTTAATTCCAACTTTTTTTATTCTGTGTACTGGATGTACTGTTTTTACATGCGATAACTTTCTCATACTGATATGTCAGTGTTCACTTGATATGGTCCTCTGACCCTCACAAGTGATTAAACATGGTGCTGTACATAATTATGTTTTTTTGATGAAGAGTTAATGCTTGTAAGGTATCCTTGGGGCAATAAATGAGCCAGGGGGCTGCAAAGAATAATTTCAAAGACCACAAATGGGCCACAAGCCACATTTCAACACCCTGGAATAAGATCAAAGCCTATTTATGTCAAAGTCCAGATATAAATCAAATTGAGATTTGGAACAAAGACTTGAAAAAGTGATGCTTACAGATATTCTACGTTCAGTTTAACTAAGCTTGAGTTATTTTAAAACAGAGAATGGAGAAACTTTAGACTCAGGGAGCCAAAATACAAATGCATGTCACACCTTTCAGATTTTATTGTAAAATTGGAAAAAAGTTGAATTTTTTCACTACTTGGTGTTGGTCTATCACATTTGTGGTTGTAAAACTTGAAAAACTGTTCACAGTCTGAAAACTTTTGCAAGACACTATTCATTACTTGGTGGTAGCATCGTTTCTTCCTATACTTAGTAAGTAACCTTTTGTAGATGAAAGTAATGCCTTCTAGTTCTGAACAAGTCAGAGGAAAGGAGAAGTAAATCCAGTCATCAAAAACCTGGAGATAAATATTACTACCTTGCATGAATGTTTCTGCTTATTTTTGTGTATACTTTGAAGTGTGCATCACTTGCAGTCATGCTCTCTGTGTATAAAACATCTGGCTAGAAATATTAGGTACAGAAGTCTGGTGCAGAGTTTTCCTCCTGGCAACCGGTGTCACCCTGCTTCTACTTATTGTCAGTCTTCCCTTGTCTCCATTTGTTTCTCTGACGTTTATCCGCTGCTTTATGTTGCCAGCCAATATAATACTCTGTCAGTCACTCAGCTTGTATCTTGGCTTAGGTAGGTCTCGCAAAAACACCCTTTTACCCAACTAACTAACTTATTATATCACATACGGGCAGACATTCTGGGTTTAAGCTGTCTGTGTGATGGATGTGTCCTCTCAGATAGAACTGCTGTGTGTTGCATCTCAACCTGCAACCTCACCTTCAGGCTACACTGTATTCCCTACCAGAGCAATGTATTGGTTTGTTTGGACAAGGGAATTTTGAAAATCAATATCTTTACCAAAAATACAGTACAGTGTTTTAAAACACATGAAGGCTCAGGGACTCTGCCCCTTTCAGTCTGACTGTCACACACACTCACACACAAGTACACATAGGCAACCCAGGCTCCTAGAGGCTGATAAAGACCTTTTTGGCAGAGGCTCTCCTCTGTGCTGTGGGCTCATTAATGCTCTGAGTGTGTCCCTGTGAGTGAGGACTAAGCCCTCAGCCCTTATCAACAACACCAGGCCTGGTCCGCTACACACATACACACGCCCATGCTGCAAAAATACACACACAATGGATTATGAAGAGTGCGGCTAAGTCGCCAACATCATCTCAGATATCCCCTTACAGGACAATGACAGGCACCCCCACTCCCATCCCAGTGTTACAGTCACAGATAGTGTGTGTTTGTGCTTCAGGCTTGATGGGACAGGGGATGCAGTGTCATCCAATTGATCCATTTGTATTTGTTGATCTATCTGTATACAGCTGCCATCATGGATAGGTCACTGAAGTGTTTGTAAGTGTGTGTGTGCAGGGTTTGAACCTAAGCATTTTTTGGTATGCCACCTCAATGCTGGATGTTATAAAAACTCACACCTACTCTCTTTATGGGTGCTGTTTATTTGGTGTAACACACACACAGAAACACAGAGGCGGGGTTATTTAGATATTTATTACTGTGCTGTTTATGCTTCTCAAATTGATATCACATGCGCGTGTATGTGTGAATGCAGACTAATGTTCCTAGCCTGGCTCAGTGAAGACAGCGTGGGCGGCTGTTGGTTTATGCCGGTTTCAAGTTGGCTTGTGTATGAATTGTTGTTTCCATGTTTTGTCTGAGACTTCAGGCTGTATCTTTTCAGCTTGGCAGTGAATTATTATTACTTTATTCCCAGAGAGGGCAGGGGTGACACACAGCAATGCCCACCTCCACAGTCTGCCACGTTCCACAGGATCTGTACATACAGGCCTGCAAAAAAGCATACATTAGTCATGCACACCCAGAAGGACTAGAGGAAATTTTCTTTGTGATTGGCAATCCAGGATGTTGTCTGAGAAAGCATTTGAGCTATTATTTTCTGCTTGATAATGGCAGGTTTGTACAGTAGTTGCAGAATTTGCCTCCTTTTGACATTATTTAGTTTTAAGCAAAGTTTATGAAATTTAAATCGGGTTGAAGCCTTGCCAGAAATTTTAAGCTGCTTATCCATTCCGATAGCATTTTTGATGTGTATTTGTGAATTGTTGTCAAATATTTATCCAACTAACTTTCTATTTGAGGTAAAGTTGACGAATTTAGAGATAGCTTTCCACCTTTATTATTTACCTACATGGTGCAGTACATTGCTACTACATGGAGCAAAACCATCCAACAACATGATACTCCCACCACTGTGCTTAATAGATTAGAAAGCTTGACTCTTCCAAACATACTTTTTGCTACTCTAGACACACCTCTCCTATTTGACCATAAAAATAATTTATCTTATCCATTTGGGATGCTGCACGTTTAATTCAAACTTAAAGGTGTGGATCTTTCAGCAGGGGCTTCTTTCTTGTTGGCTTCACTGTAGACAGTGACAATAGTATTCCAGCACTTTATGTCAGGCTTGAGTCTCGGAGGTTACTGGGTTACCGAACATCTTGAAGGTGACAGTTTTTACTAAATAGATGAAGCTATTACATGTTCCAGCTGGACAATGACAATAACAATGAACCTCTTGAATGGTTTCCCGAAACCTCTCAACCTTGTTGACGTATGTTGTATCGCTATTCGATCCCAAAAATAACATTCCAAATACCTCCGTATGAACCCCAAATTTATGAGATTTGTTCCAATACTTAGTATATGTAAACTTCTGTCTGGAGCTGTATAAAAATGTCTTTTTAGCCATTGCAAGATTTGTAATCACATCTCTCAGTACATGAGAATAAGTGGAAAAGCTGTCCTACGGTGTGGTTTGGTCTAATTGCATTGAAAAGCACCTGGTGAAGCTCGCAGTGCCCGATAATTGGTTGACCTCTGAAACACTTCAACTCTTGAGGGTTTGATGTTTTACAGCTAATGCTAAAACATGGTCTGCTGGTCTTAATTCATCAAATTGTCCTCCTAGATTTAGGACTGACAGGCTGCTGGCTACTTATTTACAGCTATGTTACTAATAATATAGCTCATTAATGGTTGCATCTGGGGCACTCAGAGATGGAGAAGCACAGAGGGCAGCTCCACCGAACAACAGTAGGAAAGCTTCATTAAGTGATGCAATGCTTGGGCATGTGGTCTAACCTGAGGACACAATCTGAAATTACAGTTTGTGCAATTATTTGCTGCTTGTTTGTGGTAAATTTTTAGCACATAGCTGATGTTGGAGCATGAGAAGATCTGTGTGTTTGTGCGCCTGTGTGTATAAATGCATGTCTAGTTCTTAGATAGTGTGGGTGTAGGGGTCTTTGCAATTGTCCGTTTGATGTCAGCCCTTTGTGTTTCTGGTGTATGCGTGTGTTCCCTTTGTCTGTTAGGGGAGTTGTGAAGCATCTCTTTAATTTGGTCTATAATTGAATTTGGCCCGTGGGCATGCCATGCTCTTCAGAGAGATGGCAGCAGATTAGATGGGGGGAAAAAAAGAACAGGCAACGCGAAAGAGAAGGGAACAAGAGAAGACACGGCTGAGAGGGGCAGAGAGCTGAGAAAGAGGAGGTGGCATAAGGATGGCAGACGAGAAAAGGAAAGGAAGATCGAGGAAGAGGACATTGGGGGAGGACACAGCATTGTATCCTCAGTCATCTGTGAGACTTCATAAGTACTGGGTGCACGGGCGAGTGGCTGGCAGTCAAGTCAATATGACATATGAATATTGCAGAAGCTATTCTCTCGCCTTGTGCCCTCCTCAATTATTAATGTCTGGCTTAGAGTTGGCCCAACTTTTACTTGAGGCACTATTCAATCAAACACTCATGAAAATGAGTGAGAACTCTTTAGCAGAAGGAGCGACAGTCATATAAAAGACAGCGAAGATGGCTCAGAAGACAGGGAACACATGCACCCAGAGTAGACAGAGCCCTTCTCATAGACAGGCTGCAGCAGAAATACAGCTCACTGCCATGTTTAATCTCCTGGATTACAGGATTTAGATAAAGTACAACAGTCTCAGTTTCAGGCATTTGTGTGCATCAACTAAAATAAAAAATGAGGAATGTGGAAGGTGTCAAGTCACTGCTGTTTGATGCAGCCTTTTTGAGACCAGGAGATCTGCTGAACTTAGTGGTGATAAAAATCTTTTTAAAGATAAAGAAATTAGTCTGATCACGTTCATCACATTAGTGAATGGTTTTGCATTGTTGCTCATTACACATTTTTAAAGATTTCAAAGGCACATAATCAAGAGTAGTATGGTGATTGGTTATAGTGCATATTACTCTTGAAGTCTGACCTGTTGAGAGGATTTTATGTGACATGCCAAAACAAAATAGGGCATAATTATGAAGTGAACAATAAATAACACATTGTTTAAAAGACAAGTGTATAAATAAAAATCCAAAAATCATGTATGTACATTTGTATTCAACCCCTCTGAGTTGACATTTTGTAGAAGCAGTTTTTCGCTGATATTACAGCAGAAAGTCTTTTGGGCCCTCAAGCTCAGTCAGACTGAATTGAGAGCATCTGCATACATCAATTTTCAAGTCTTACCGCAAAGTTCTAATTTCATAAACTTTGGGTTTGATCAGGCCATTCTAACACATGATGTAAACCACTGGACAACTAACAGCATCCTGATGACTGATTGTCCCTCCTGGGACAGATCTCTGCAGCTCCTCAAGTTACCATGGTCCTCCTGGACGCTTCTCTGATTAATGCTCTATTTGCCTGGGCTGTCAGTTCAGATGAATGATCATGTGTTGGTTGGTTTGCTGTTATGGCACATTCTTTTTGATTTTTGCAGATACATAAAACAGAGCTTTGTGGGATTTTTAAGAGCTCTGGATATTGTTTATACCCTAACTCTGCTTCAATCTTCACAGCTTTATTTCTGACCTGTCTGCTGTATTCCTTGGTCTTTATAATGCTGGTAGTTCACTAATGTTCTCTGACAAACCTCTGAGACCTGCACAGAACAGCTGGATTTATACTTTGATTTAACTGCACACAACTAGAAACCTTTACTTATTAGGTACCTTACGAAGGCACTACGTTGCACTGGATTTTGTTGCACTGGATATCAGAGAAAAGGGGGTTGAACAAAAGTGCATAACACACTTTCCAGATTTCTACATAAACACAATTAAATTATACATCATTGTGTAGGACTAATGCATAATAGCCAATTAAAATTCAAATGTGTGTGGTTGTAACGTAATAAAGAAGTGGTGTTAATATTCTAACAAGCCACTTTATCACCAAGATTACTTTTAATAAAACAAAATAGACAAAAAATAACTAATGATAATCAAAGCTTGCTTTAACTGGCTTCAGTTGGACATAGTGTCTTCATGGGAATTTGGTTGATTCCAATGCTGCTGATAAGCTTCATTTTGTAAATTGTTGAAGCTCTTTGGCACTAAAATAATTGATCACCAGTGTCACTTCTAATTAGTTCTACATATTATTATAAAACAAAGTGTGTCATTAAACCAGTGAGTGTAATGCATCAAATGAAATGCATGAAAACTTATTTTCTTAAATCTAATGAATGCATGTTTAAAGTATTAAATGGGTCACAATAGCCTCGCTGATTCACTGAAACTGCTCCTCCTTTAAGGCCATCCTTACGGGATAGACTGTTACCATGATGTCAGTCAGGTTTCTGACCTGATCAACAGGTGCAAAACCAAGGAGAAAAGTGGGCAAGAATAAAGCTTGAGCCAGTGTGACTAATGGAGTCCTGGCATGACGCTGGCAAAGCAGCATGCTGATCCACTCCAGCATTCTAGACTTGTGAGCGGATGTGAAGGTCCTGCGTGTTATTGGACTCTGCAACAGTGCTACTAAACATTTATGCCCACGCATAACCATAAACACACACACACACACACACTGCTGGTATTTTAACCGCTGACCTTGTTGGTCTGACAGAGTTTGCAGGCACAACACCTCTCTTTGGCAGTTTGCTTACAGCAGTGCAGTGTGTCTTTGTACCTGTGTGTGCAAATGTGTGCATTTCAGGAAAATCACTGTAGTTTTAGTTGAATTCCCACTGGACTTGATGAGTCATCCCATATGTACCAACAAGTGAAAAAAAAGGAAAATAGGAATAAAGGGTAGAGAGCAGCAGTGGGATTTCCGTTTGTCTGCCAGGGGCTTACAGTGTAGCCCGGAGGAAGCGTGTAGTGCTGGTTTTGGCAAGAATATGAACTATGAAAATTAAAATTTCTTTTAGAGGTGCAGTGGGAAATTGACTGGTGACCAGAATCACCAGATTTTCACTTTTTTCGAAAATCAAAACTTTAGACTATCTATATAAATATTACTATATTCTTTGTAGAAAACATCTTTTTTTTTATTTTTTTTTTTATACATTATAATCATGTATATGTGGAGTTTAAATGAAAATTCAACAAGGAAGACTCTCGTCTTCAACGGCAGGTCCGCACTCCTCCTCGGCCAATCATCTCCCAGGGCATCACTTTTAAAGACCTTCTGCATGGAAAACACCGCTCTCCTGCTGAGCTTCGTCGATCAGCTGTGACATGTCTGACTAGTTTCTGGCGACTTGGCGGTTTCTCGCACTGTTTTGTGACAAATTCCGCCCTCCTTCCTCCTCCTCCGCTTGTAGGAGCGTTTGACTGGCCTCCTGCCTTGATGGCCCCTTTTCCCCTCGTCTCAGCTCCGGGCGTGTGGAAAGCGCCTTAAGAACTCCTCCAATCCACCTACCAAGCGTCGCTGAGGTTGCCCTGCCTTCACCGCGGCTCCCGCCGCGTCACCCGGCTCAGCTTCTGCAGTAGTTCTCCTCTGATCTCGTCTCTCAAACCGATCTCCCCGCTCCCCAGGCTCCGACGTCTTCTTCTTCTCCGTTCATCCCACAATCTTCCCTGCTTCATCATCTCGTTCATGGATTCTCTCCAGAGCATCATATCTTCTTTTATTCAGCTCCTCCGGGAGTTCGCCTCCAAATCTGCCACATCAGCATTTCCTCTTCTCCGACAACGTTCAACCCGCTCCTTGGCTCCTTCCACTGACATTCACCATGGCAACGTTCGTCCTGGCTCGTCTCTAAAGGTGAGATGTATCATTTCGTTCTCTTTTCTCATCTGTTTCCTCATTCATATGGCCTTCAGCACGCCATGTTTCCAACTTCTCTTTTACATTCAGGTAGATCATATTCTTCCATACATTCTAACATCTCACTCAGGCTCCGCTCCAAATCCTGCAGGGGCAGCTCATTAATCTGGTTTCTCTCATTTTACTATCTCCCGAGGTTGATCACTGTTTCGCTTTCCCTAATGGCTTTAATGCTGCGTTTAAATGATCTACTCCCCACCTTTCTAAGAATCCCCTTTGGCGAGCTTTCTTATGCATTTCAGAGACGTCTTCTGCTCTGTTATCTGAGCGTAGAATAAGTGTGATACCTATTCCTCTCTCATCGTCGACCTACATTTCAAACATGGCTTCCAAGATTTTTCTATCATATCACAAATCCTTCTCTGCCAAATCTGCACCCACACTTGCTCAATCAGGAGTTTGCCTAGACTGGTTTATCCTTGCCACTGAAATTTTGTCATGAGGCAGCCACCGTTGATTCCTGCAGCTCAGTTAGCATCGTTTCAGTTCCTTATGGTCTGTTCCATCTCGGTTTAAAAGGGGGTTTCTCCAACAGATCGTTCTCAATCCTTTCCTTGTCAGAGCCGTGCATGTGAACACATCATTATAGGTAAAAAAAAATATACAGAACATAAATACCTTCTGTAACTCTAACAATATGCTGCTTTAAATCTTTTGACTTATTATTTGCCATAATTTTTTTTTTAACCTTATTTATTTACCTTAAATATTTACAACCCCCGTTTATCCTCGACAGGCTTTCCCTTGAGTGCTTTTACCACTTATATTTATTAAATTTGGAACCATCGCCTTCTATAGTTTCTCCGTACAATAAATTAAATGCAGTGCAAATTATTTTAACCGTCTGCGTCTTTACTTAGCTTATTATATTAAAACTAGTAAACCTTCATATTGGCTCCCTCTACTGGGGGGATGTACTTTAAAAGCAACCTGTTTGCTCTGTAGAACATCTAAATATTCATTTACGCATTTGAACATTTATACCAACCTTCTTCCTTTATTAACCAGGCGCTAAGGAACCATTTAATATTTTTATGTATCTATATTTTATCCCGTCTAATTGTGGAGCACACTTTCTTTCTGCATATCGCGTCGACGCTGCATTGTTCAGTTTGAGACAATCGATTTACAGCACCTTCCTGGTTTAAGTGTTTTCAGATTTGAGCATTAACTGCACTACTGCTGCAGCAAAATAACAAACTCTTACCAAACAATCTATGTACAGTCAATATTAGTAAGTTCATTTCATGGACGTAGCTCTTACCTCCGGCGAATCCTGGCTGGCTGTAACTCATAACTTCATCGTTTCTGCCAGTCATGTTCCAAGTTTCTAATTCAGTCCATCAGCCTACTTTTACCCTACTCCGATTATTCCTCTCTCCTTCCTCTTTCGCAATCTGCCAAACACTGCGGTACCTCAGGTCTAGCTCTTTCTACTTTCAAACGTTATTCCTTCGCCTGGCAAAACTTTGAAACCTGAAAATTTTACCTCGCTAATAACATGTCATCGTACCTGGTTTACATTCAGTCCTAGCTTTCATTACTCATTGTTTGAACATCATCGTTTTAAGCTCCCCTACAGCAGCAGCCTTTTAGCAGGCATCAATTTTCATCGAAAGATCATCTTTCTGAGCCCACTCCGAGCCGTTTCACTAATTATGCATTATCTTCTCCTCAAAGGCATCTCAAAACATTGCATTCCGCAATGAGCATAATTCCCCAAGGTCGCTCCTTTATTTCTTGCCTTTTGGATCTGCCATTTCCGTCCCCTCTCTGCTAGATTCGGTTTCTTTAGATGAGGTTGCCGCTCTGACCTGTCTTTCTGGTCCTCTCTCCTGCAGAACTGGAACAGTACAGGGGTTGGACAATGAAACTGAAACACCTGGTTTTAGACCACAATAATTTATTAGTATGGTGTAGGGCCTCCTTTTGCAGCCAATACAGCATCAATTCGTCTTGGGAATGACATATACAAGCCCTGCACAGTGGTCAGAGGGATTTTAAGCCATTCTTCTTGCAGGATAGTGGCCAGGTCACTACGTGATACTGGTGGAGGAAAACGTTTCCTGACTCGCTCCTC
>JAHUTJ010033884.1:0-22607 GCA_036250325.1 Characodon lateralis
AATCTGACTGCACTGTTCAATGATTAGGATTAATTGGAATGTATGTACCTGACTTTTGTGAAGTGCCTTGAGACAACATGTGTTGTGAATTGGCGCTATATAAATAAACTGAATTGAATTGAATTGATTCTGTTTCGGACATTATAAAGGGAGATCTTTAGCTGTGTGAAATTTCTACATAAAGAAAGCCTCCTAATCTTAATGCACATTAGTTCTTTGTAGTTTATGTGAAACTAAAGTCCAGCTTGAACCAAATGAGAACAGGTTTCATGAGAGGATTTGCTGCATTTGAATGTCCTTCTAAACTCTTATGAGTCTCCTACTTAGTGTTCGACTGAGTGGGAAACTCAAGGTTTTAGACAGGTTTAGGGAATTAGCATGTTTTTGGATTCCACCCACAATCCAAACACACTCCAGCTCAGGTGGACTTAAGCTTCCTAAATGCCCTCAGGGTTGACTGTGAATGTCTGCATGTCCATGTTAGCTCTGCGTTGGACTGGTAGCCTGTTCAAAGTGTCTTTCCACATCTCACCTAATAGGCTTTAGCTGGCCAAGAGCTTTCAAAGGGGAGAAAAAGGTTGGATGAGAGAATGAATAAATGAAGGCTGATGTTTTGAAAGGTTTCTCGGCAGCTACGTTGAATTCGACTGTGGCTCTGTCCAAGGTGCTGAACATCTTCATGGCCAGATGAGCTCAACTTTTCAGACATCTGTCCATGGTGCTGAAATCCACAATGAGCTCCGAGCCATGAAACACCCAGTCACAGCTGTACCTAGCGGAAATGTGCTTGTGACTGTTTAAAAGAAAACAAAGAAAAAACTATTAAAGGTAGATTAAAGTAAATTAGCAACAAAATGTACAATCATCATTCTCGTATTGAGTCTGGATCACATTGTTCGTATTGAAATGGATTTTCAAGCTTTTAAAGCTAATTATTATGCATTCTATACTATTCTTATATTCCTGTTGACCCATGGATTGCTTGGGGACAGTTTTAGCACAACCAATTATCACAACTATTCAGAGAACACCCAATTTTAAGTAAAAATGTAACGCTGTTTCAAAAAACTGTATTTTTTATTATATCAAGCACACATTTACCAGAATATCAAACACTTTTCTTGTTACAGCAGATTAAATGATTACTGGGGGTTATTTATACAGAAGAATTGCAATACTAATTCAACAAGACGAAACAGCACTAAGGCTGAAGATTATAGAAAATCTTTATTTCTTAAAATATACTAAGCCAAACCACATGGAACTTAATACAAAATAGATTCCAGTTTCTTCCTACCATGAGACCTTAAAACATTTTTGTATTCAAATAAAAAAAGTTGTATTTGAAGTTAACTAATAGTAGTAACAGCAGGAGAAATCATATTGTCCAGCTATCATTGACTTTGTGTGAAGGGCACAATGATATAGTAAAGTGAACCATGCATGCCTTCACTCACTCATGCCACAGAAGTTTCACTCTCTCTGTTACATTAAGTGGTCACAAATCACATGACTTCACACTGCATTTAAGGGCAGTATAAGTGTTCAGTAAAATCCACATTGCTTTTATGACAAATGCCAAACCAGTTTCTATGTCTATGCTTTTTATAAAAAATACTGATAAACAGTCTCAGCCACTGGAAGACAGCAGTGGACAGCAGGGTCAAGACTCAGAGAGAAGTGTGTTTCCACAACCACTGTCCACAGTCCACAAAACATATAGTTTAAATGCCCTAGTTCAATTATTTACACCTGTGCATGAGAAGGATAGCAGTATATGAGGGGTTTGTGTGTGGTTGTTTAGGAAGTTTATACATTTACAATGAAAACAACTAAATCTCTGCCAGGTTGCTTTTATCCACTATAAGACAAATTATCTGATGACATGCTTACATATTTGTGTAAACCTGATAAATAGGGAAAAACAATTTAAGAATGAAGATTTGTTTCCAGCGGTTTGTTGTATATTTGCATCTTTTGTGTGAGGTGGTGTTTCCAGCTTTGAGTTTGAAAGTTGGGGAATTTTCATTGCCCTGTGTTTAATCTGCATAGAAATCTTTGCCAAAAATAAGATAGAAATAAAACCAGGGCTACAGATGATACACTAGGTAAAGCAGAAGTTAACTTGTGTGTGTTTTTCAAATTAGGTATTCTGAAACAGCTTGATGAGGCCAGGAAAACTTCATGTGAACAGCAGTTTTGCTTTTCGGAAGTGTGTGCACATGTAATTCTGTTTCAACTAGAAGCATAAAGTAAAAAAGAAAAACACACACACACCGCCGGAAAATTAAAATGTAAGAACCATGTTTTTTTCAGTACTGTAAGATGGCATATTTGTTGCTTTGTGAATTCATATTCAGCAGGAGTGTGTGCTCAGCAGCGTGCAGCTTGCTAAATATTCAGTGCTAAATACTTTATTACTGGTGTGCTAACTCATCTGCACCTGCCACACATGGAAACCAACTGAGAGGAGAGAAGATTTAAGCTCTGCTGATATTGCACCTGGTTCTTGAAATCACAGCATGTTCTTGAAAGGACAGCATACCACTTAAATACTTTATATTTAGTGTTCGTTTTTTTATTCCTTTTGAATTTTAAAAATATTTTAAAGTTTGTAAGGCACCTTTTTAAAAATATCTTGAATTAAATTCATTTTAAAGCAGTTCCAAATAGAGAAAATGTTATGGGTGTAAGATCAATATATTGTTTTTTTTCATAAGCTAGTAAAATTCCTCATTATATTGTTTAAATTTCCATCTTGCCTACAGCTTTCTGATGTGAAAATCTTGTAGCAAAAAATGCTTCAAGCGAATAAATTCTGTGGGACACAGTGGATGAAAACATATAGTGGAATTAAAGGTTTTTCATCTCTTCTCTGTGCTGCACCTCTGCTTTTTGATAAAGATGAATAGAGTCTGACTGTGACTGTGAAATGCAATCTCATATTTTGGAACTGATGTTGTGAATAAATCTCCCAGAGTTTGATGTGCTATTAGTGCATATCTTGCTGTTACAGTTAATGTCTTCATCTGATGTTAAATAGTCTGCAAGTGTTGCTTGGAGGTCTAACTGGATTTTCTTTCCAGTACTGATTTTTGTTCCCATTGGCATAAGCAATTATTTTCTTATCCTTAATTAGCTACCTATGGTTTGCTCTTAAATGAATTACTTTGAAAGCAGTTTATGCGATATCTATTTAACCATATTTCTAATGAGCTGCTAAATGTACCCCTTCAAATTGCATTAGAGTCCTTCATATGCATACACTTAAACAAAAGTGGCCACTGAATTCAGTTTGTGTTTTTTTTATTCAAAATGAAAGAAGCGGGTGTCGTTCTTTACTTAGCTTTAACTTTAGGCATGTATGTTAGGTTAGTTGGATGTGCAAGATTGCTCTTCTGTTTGACTTAGTGACCTCAATATCACCCAAAAAATTGAAAATGTGTGTAAAATGTTAACGCCTCTTCTGTTTTAAGCCAAAAAGTAATTTAATATGAAGTAAAATAAAGTCACAATTTTATTTAGACATGTAACCTAATAGGGTCAGAGTAATAGGGGGGTGAAACTTAACCAGATGAGTTCCAGTGATTTACAAGGAAACTCAGCAAATGTTTAATTGCATAAACACTAAAAATATGACGTGGTCATTCATCTAAATAGCATGAAAATTTGATTGAAAAGACAAAAGAAGTCTACATAAAGACTTTTGTTGATGCCGAAATGTGGTCGAAAAGTGGTTGGATTTTATCAAATAGTCTATCCTAACTTGACTTTCATTATCTTTGTCTCGGCTAAAATTGGACAGACAACATGGGCTAGAAAATAAATCTATTTCTCAATCAATATATTTTCTGGGATAAATAAAGATAACTGGCAAGTAAATACACACACTTAGACTTCAAACACATGTATATATATATATATATATATATATATATATATATATGTGTGTGTGTGTGTGTGTATATATATATATATATATATATATATCAGAGTCACAAGCCCAAATTTCCTTGCAGTGGTGTATAAGTAGTTTCAGAGACAACTTTATATCTGCCAATACAAAATGTCTACAAATTGGGCTGAATTGATGCATAGCCAGTATGATAAACAACTTGCATCTTTTTCCGTTAAATAAAATCTTTAAAAGTTTAAAAAGGTGGAGTAATGAAATAGTCAGCAACCAATCATGTTTTGGTTCTTCTACTATCTCTGGGCTTTTCAAATTTGTATTTACTTGGAGCCTCTGTCTTTCTTTGAAGATCAGTAAAGATAATTACTGACATTTACGCTGTTTTGACTGTGACAACACCTAAGCCCACATAGTAACATGACAACAGCAACAACCAATGTGCAGAGCTGCCACAACCTTATCTCATTGGGATTATTGATTGAGGAGAACTCAGCTAAGGACAGATAACTTTAGTGACACTAAAGTTAGAACATACACCAAACACCAGGAAGGTTTCACCTCCTTGTGAGTGTGTGGGCACTTTCTGACATACTGCATTAAGCATCTGGCCAGGTCTTGGACACACAGAGATATGTGAGTCAAGCTGATTAGTCAGTCCTGCACAGTTCGGCAAAAGCAGCCTTGTCACTACCTGGTTTATATGCCGTGTGGGTCCCGGTGTGTGTGGCCATTTGTGTGATGGGCAGGTAGAATATTAGCCTGCGTGGAGGTAGGTCCTTGTTAGCAAGCATGTGGCAAGCAGGTAGATGTAGAGTGACAGAAAGGTTCACGGCATTCTCTCAGATGCACTGACAGGAAACACACATTTAGCCAGGAGCGCACACATAAGTCATTTATTCTCTCTTGCTTATCTTGTTTCAGTGCAGGATTAACATACATTCAGGTGGACATATACAAACAGCTTGTGTCAGTCATTGGAAGGTGTTAGCATGTTTAGTTACTCACAGTTTTTATGACATACTTCCTGGGACACACTATTTCCTCTAAAATCTGGGATTCACATGGTGGAGTGTCACATCACAAGATGTTACTAAGATTTCAAATGTTAAAGGCAGATTAAGGCTTGAGTTCAAGTTTTAGGTGTAAAAATATATTTCTGAGTTGTTGGGATTATGATTATTGATTAATTAATATTCATCAAGAATTATAATTAAAAATCATAATTTTAAAACTAATTGTCCAAGGTGCTGAACATAATTTGAAAATTAATTTCTTAACCAAAAATCCTCATTTATGAATCGAAACCAGAGATGTCCTCTGGTGTTGTAATTGTGGCTCAAAGCCCTTGATAATTACAATTATTAAATTCTCAGTAATAGTTGATAACNGCTCAAAGCCCTTGATGATTACAATTATTAAATTCTCAGTAATAGTTGATAACTATTATTAGATGTCACTGTTTAATCAACCGTTTCTGCCAAAACGTGGGGAACTTTACCCTTACTTTGACTGACAAATCACTCTTGCACAAAATAAACACAAACGCCTTCTCTTTGTCTATGTGAATATTTATTAAATCAACAGCCCTGATACAACTTGCTCTCCGATTTAATAATCTTCACCTAATCAAAAATGCAAAGTTCTACACGAAAGGGTAAAATACCTAACTAAACAAAATTAAACTACAGCATTACGTGTGTATGAAATCAAACCAGCAGTTATGGCAGTTATAGCAAAATTACAAAAGAAATATGGTTGAACGAAGCTCGGGGAGGCCACTCCCCAAGGTGTAGCTCAGCGGGACACAGGCAGTCATAAAACTTCCTCCAAGCAAAGTTGTAAACCCAAGAGGACAAAGAACAATAAAAATTATGGCGACAAACAGTAAAACATGAAGTTGAAGACAAAGAAAATGGTTGATTTTCACCATAAGGTTATTATAGCAGTTCAGTTCCGCAGCGCACCTGCGCTCAGGTGTCCAGACAGTAAAAACACAACTTGCAAGACTCGGCGGCCTCAGAAATCAACAGAGTTCAAAGTTTCAATAAAAGGTTGCATGCACATACAATTCAGAACACATTAGACTATAAGTGGCGACTCTAAATCGCACTAAAATCCTACTCTATCCTGCCCACGCTATTTCTAATAAAGAAATAAAAATAAAAGGATGGATTTTACTTGATGTTGTCTCTGAGCCGAGGGAGAGAGAGAAAGGCGTTGAAGAGTTCCACGCGTCCGTGGACACTCAGCAAAACAGTCTGTTTTTCGTCCTTTGTTGCCTCCTTGGCAGAAAGGTGAAAAATATGACGGACTAGTCGACTAGTCACTAGTCGACTGGAACAAAAAAAAAAAAAACAAGGAGGAAAAATTGTGTCTCCTTGAAAACTCTGTGTTTTTTTTGGTTACGTGTTAAACCCACGTCTTCGATCGGTAAAGTTGAAAACTTACAAGCCTTCTTATTCCTGTAAGCTTAATTTGCTTAATTTCTCATTGGCCAATGGGGAGAATGAATGAAAGTCCACGTGGGATTTCTTCTCCAGAGTGATGCTCCAGTTGCGAGGTAACCGCGTCTCAGTTCCAAGCTGAAAGCAATGGTGGGCCGTCTCATACTCTGTTATATAGTTGACTGTGGCATCAGAGCTGCGGCGCCCCCATCCTATCAGCCGCGGTAGCCGCTGGGATTTATAGTAGCGGACTGTCCTGGGATACAAAATGGCAGATGATGCCGGAAGGCATACTGGTGTTCAGCAACTTACAAATGGTCCAATATTAAGCAAAACATGGTCCAACAGAGTAGAGCTTTGAGGATTTTTATGCAGAATATGTATCTTTGAGGGTCATGAAATGGTGGACTGTGGTGTTGACATAATGCATTTGAAAGGAGTTCAACAACAGACTCACATATTAACACATTACTGGGCTCATGGCGTCGTAACCTCTGTGCCCATTAAAAGTTATGACACTCTTTAGGAGAAGAAAGTTTACTAATTTAAAAATGATGAAGAGACAACTGGTATCCTCTCAAGAGCCGACGCAGGGGACCTTTTATTCAGAAAACATCTCTGAATACATCTTCATTCAAAATCCCAAAAAATCCCAACTTTTCAGTCCTTGAAAGTCAGTTTTATACAGATACAAAGCATTGGTGTGTATTGGGGTCCTCTTGACCAATTGAAATCATCATACTCATTTACGTAAAACTTCTTGGCATCTACAACATTGCTTCTCTATCAATTTTCTGGGAATCCAACTTCAGCCCAACATCTGGAAAAAATCAGATTGGCCTACATGACTGTTTACAACAACATGCTCATTACTTATCTGGATGCAAAACCTCTAATATCATGTTGACCTGGCAGAGTCAGGGTATTACAAGTTTTCCTGGCTGAACTGCAATAACAAGCCCATTAGTCTTTCCTCTCGCCAAGAACTTTTCCCTAATGTAATCTGTTTCCAGACAGCTTGCATGTTTACTCAGAGTGAACAATTCTTCACAGAATTCATCTTATAATGGTAAAAACAATAATGACACTTTTTAATCTAATCAAACAAAGCTTTATGCTTCCACATATATCTCCCCTTTAATTAGGTTTTCAATCTAATTAACAGCTGAGAGAGATCTTATATTCATATTGTAAATATCCTGTGAGTATATGTGATGTATTTAAGTGAGTAAAATGAAATAAAATGTGAACGATTATGGAAAGTAGCAAAATTACATTATGTACAAAATTAAGCAACCCTAAATGATTGCTGTTATTTAGGTCTGAAATTTTGGGTCCAACTAATTAATTAAGATCCTATTTAAGGTTCCTATGCGCACATTATTTTAACTATGTTAGACTATGATAAACTAAACCTATTCACTAATTAGACCAAATCAGGCTACTCTGTAGCTCTTCCCAAAAGCCTCCTTCAGGAACACATCTCAACAACGCACCCATGGACAAACATCCATGTCTGTCAAACTCACAAACCCCGTGTTGATGAAGGGAACTTTCAGGTCAGCTTAGGACCTCCAGTCGAAAAACCTACCCATCCTAAAAGGGAGGAAAAAATGTCTGGAGGCCTCAGAGAAATCTCATTCTCGGCCAATCTGAACAAGAGATCTCTTTTGAATCTAATACGTATCATTATCATCTATTTTAAGGACCTTTCATGCCAATCAGGTCCTGGTTCATCATTCCTATTCACCACAATATGTAATAGAAGACACTGACCATGTTGAAACTCTGGAGCTGAATATCACAAGAATGGATGCTCCCATTCTATCAGGGTGCATAAACAGCTTGAAACAATTCAGAACATTAAAACGACATAAAGACAAACTTGAAGTTATAAAAGAAAATAGAAAAACATCAGCTAAATTCTCAGCAGCAAAACAGTGTAGTTCAATCTCTGTCCTTGGTCTTCCTGGAACATTCTTTAGTTTCTTAGATTGGTTCTTTTCAACTTTATTGTTCTGGCATTGCATTTATCCTGGTTCAGGGTCCCACAAACTCTTCATGTGTCCATAGGTCTCTGAGTCCAATGCCCAAAAAGCCCCACGTTGGGTGCCAATATTTAGGAGAAGAAAGTTTACTAATTTAAAATTAGTAGCCAGAGGCCTCACAGAAATGGTGACAAAGGCAGAGGGGTGGCCCAGCCAAGATACATCTAAGAGTGAGTCTCTTTGAAGTCTGACTACCATTCTCCTGTCTGGCTATGGATCTCCACAGCTTTAGAAGGAAAGGAGATGATATCCTGCAGTTATAGTTTTAGGTACAATATTTACTGCCAGAAAATATGTCTTACAATATGCTAAAGATATAAGATTATTATGGAAACCTGAGGCTTTCTAACTCTAAATCCTTCTTATATAGTGACTTGCCTTGAACCATTTCACATTTTGCTGCATTACAAACACATTTTTTATGTGCTAGATTGAGAAAATTTACATTGGTAGATGAAAATAAAGTAGGCCATATTTCCGAATTGATGGGAAAAATATGTTTATTTTTTTTCAGAAAAGCTTTGCATTTGTGTTGAACCCCTCTAAGGCAATACTTTGAGAACCACATTTTTGCTGCAGTGATTGTGACAAGTCTTTTTAGGTACTGTATGTCTCTACCAGCTTTGCACATCTATAGACTGAACTTTTTCCCTATTCGACTTTGCAACATAACCAAGCTCAGTCAAAATGGTATTTCAAGTCTTGCCACATATTCATAATTTGATTTTGGTCTGGATTTTAAATGTGCCTTTCTTTTTACAATTTATCAACAAAACATAGGACATAAATGTAAAGTGGAGAGACAAGGAAAAGTTGTTTTCTGTTGGAAAATTAACATGTTTTCCAGTGTCAAGTCTATTGTGATCTCTAAAAGTTTTTCTTCAGAAAACTTTCCATAGCATGATGCTGCCACAACTACGCATCACCAATGAATTGTTTTATATCGGGTGATCTTTTGCGAAAAAGTCAAATTTTGGTGTAATGTGACCAGAGTACCTTCTTCATCATGTTTGCTGTGTCCCTTACATGGCTTGTGGAAAAAGGATACTTCTTATAGGTTTCTTTCAACAATATCTTTCTTCTTGATACTCCTCCATAAAGGCCAGTTTTCTGAAATGCGCAACCAAAAGTTGTCAACAGATTGTTCCACCAGACGTGTAGATCTCTACAGCTCATCCAGAGGTTCACTTGGCTGCTCCTCTGATTAATATTAATTAAAAAGTTTAGGTTGACGATCACGTCTTGGAATGTTCAAGCCAACTTTTAGATGTTGGCTTGAAAATTCCTCGGTGAGTAATTTAAACTTTAGGACTTTCCCATAATTCCATCCCAACTCTCTGGTCTGTTTTTATTGTCTTGATGTTGGTATTTGTTTACCAATGTTCTCCAAGAAACCTCTGAGGCCTTCATAGAAAAGCTTTGGGATTTAATTGCACACTATTTACTAATTAGGATTTTACTTAGGGGTATCAGAGCAAAGGGCAAAATGTAAAAGCGTGCCCCATTGTCACATTCATATATGATGACCTTGTTTAATCTTAATTTCTGTTCAAAGTCATGCACTACTTTGTTGTTGTAAGAGCATAAAACCCCATTAAAATGCACAAAGTTTTGTGATTGTAACAAGGTAAAATGTGGAAAAGCTAAGTTGGTATGAATACATCTGTAAGGCACTGTAGTTCACTGTTTGGAGGCCATTTGTCCCTAACCCTTTCTATCCAGCTGATAGCAAAACATAAAATCTCATACATTCGTATTTTATCTCTGACCAACTGAATATACATTTTTGCCATCAATCCAGGTGGTGTACAGTGGGTTGATTATTGTTGTCATTTTTTGAAAACAATTGCCTGTATTGGCAGGATTTCCTCAGTAAACACTGAGAGCTTAGTGATTAAACTAAAATGGCACGGTGCTAAATAACAGAAGCAAAACATTGAGATGCAGCATGTTAAATACCATAGAGGGTTGTGGAAAACACCAAAATGGTAAGGGATTTCTTTCAAATATTCACGTACAGTGGTTGATAACACCTACAATAATCTGTTTCATTTTAGATAAGATGGTTCTTTATTGTCTACTAATGTATACATTTTTCTTCAATAATATTTATTTGCCTATGTTGGGAGACATAATCAATTTTATCTGCAAGATGTTTACGTTTTAGAACCAAACAAATGAAATTCACTCTTTTATAAAAAAATTTACTATAATGTTCAAAACGTGTTGCATATTTTCTCTGTATATCCTGTAGCAAAGATGCTTGAAAGGTTCTGGAGTCACATCTGTCTCAGTTTTGGTCAACAGAACCTTTCGATTTCACAGTGGCTTATAGAATTTTAATGAAGGCGGCCAAAGAGGAAAACTGAACTCTTAACCCAGGCGATGTTTGGGCTGTGCTTTCTCCATTAAGCTTCACTGAGAATAATGACCCTGATACCTGCTGATGCTGTGTGCTGCGGTGTGGGTCAAAAGGTGCATCTGCTGCAGCATTTCCCAGGAAGTGAGGTTTGGTGGGGAATGATTGTGTCCAGCTGAAATTCTGGTGGCTGACTGTTTATCTGAACACCAATAAAACAGAGATGACATTTTAGGTGACCGTTGATGTTTTCCATCTATCTGCTGGAAAATGAACTTACAATGATTGAAATAATTATATTCATGCTCAGACTTGTTCAAACTGTCCTGAATGTTGATTTTCCTAGTACACAGCTGATTACCCAGGCATGTTGTCTGTCTGCTCATATCAGTCAAATTCTTTCTAAATTAAGTATGTTTTTACAGTATATATTTTTGTATAATATCTCTTTTCTTCAAACAATTTTATAGTGATGTTATGATTATGATGAACCACAATGATAAAGACTCAGTAAATAACATAAGAATTTACTTTTAGATCTTTGAAATATTCTCTGGAGTGTTATATTTATTGTGATACCAGAACATTTCATATAAACCTTGTTGTTTCTTAAATTTCTTATATTAAATTCATTTTGAGTATGTCATTTTTAGGTGGAACTCTCAAAACCATGTTGGAAGCAGTAGCGCAAAGCACGTTGCCACTGGACTCTAGAGTCCATATTTTCTCTGGAATGACGAATCATGCCTCTCTTTTTGGCAATTCGGTGGATGGGTCTGGGTTCTGCAGTTGCCAAGAGAACTGCACTGTGTCAATAGTAAAGTTTTGTGAAAAGGGGATAATGGTGTGGGGTGTAGGCTAGGCTCCGTTGCTGCATTGAAAGGAACCATAATGCCTCAACATACTAAGACATTTTGAACAATTTGATGCTTTCAGCTTTGTGGGATGGCCAATTCCTATTCCCTTATGACTGCATACAAGTACACAAAGCAAGGCCTATGAAGACATGGCTGAGCAGGTTTGGGGTTGAATTATGGAAGAAACTGCAAGCCAGACCTTCTTGTTTAACATTAGTGTTTCACCTCACAAATGCATATCTGGAAGATTAGTCGAACATTTATATAATCACACCCCTAAACCTTGTGGAAAGCCTTCCTAGAATAGGTGAAGCTGTTAAAGCTGCAAAAGGATGAGCCGACATCATATTAAAACCTGTCAATTTAAAATGGGATTTCAGTCAAGTGCATTTGTGTGTTAACACAGACGAACAAATACTTTTAGTGTATGACCAACATTTGCAACAAATTTTTAATCTACAGATTTGTAGGGAAACCCTGTTCAGTATTTAGTGTTACGTCTAATTAATATTTCACCGAGGAACATTAAAGTTTGTTTTTAATAATGACTTTGTAATCAGGTATGATTAGCATTTACAGGTCACAGGGAGCACAGCTGACTCAACGGCTTGTGAAAAAAGTAGTTTTCTTTATTAAGAACACACAATTAAAACTTTATATACCTTTTTGTTTTGGTTATTTCTAATCAATTAGCTTTATAGTTGTACTGTGGCTGGCAGGGAATATATAAATCAAAAGTAAAATTGATGTCCACGTACTGACAAGAAAACGACAAACTTAAAACTAACTGGCTCTGAAAGTTGCCCTATATGTTGGAACTCAAATAGCTGGGCAACATATATAACAATAGTTAAAAGCTGCAAATAATTGCCTATTATCAGTCATCTACATGATTTTAAAGTGTAATTTGGATAATATTTGTTTTACTGATATGATGCAAGGTCTGGATGATGATATTTTTGATTAACTCCTTTTTAAATAATGTTTGAAGGCTCACAAATGGAAAACACAAAGAAAGCCTATTGGAAGTTTATTTTTATATACATTTCTATGGTGCTCAGACCCCAGGGGAAGATCTGAACGCTGCGAATGTTGAGGGCTTGAATGAGTATTTTTAGGATTAAATTAGAGATGTCTTCCCCCCGGGATCTGACTGGTGGTGGAGTGGAGGCCTGAAGGATCAGGTTGTTGTGAGTCCAGAAGGAGGAGATGGGGAGGAGGTGGGTCAAAGCTTAGTGGAAGAGCGAGAGAATCTTGCCGATGAGGTTCTTTAAAGCGAAGCCTTGGAGATGATTGGCTGAAGAGAAGATGCGGACTTGACGCAGATTGGATGGGCGGAGATGCATGGAGGAGCCATTGGACCGGCTGAGGTAGGGGGGAGTCTTCCGGATTGAATTTTCGTCAAAACTTCATTTGGACTAATTTTGAGAAATTAGGAAAAAACCTAAAGTAATTTAACAATGAGCAGCAGTAAGCAGTTAATTAAACTTTCTCATTCACAAGAAAAACGAAACACAAATCATCTGCAATATACCATTAAAGATAACAGATAACAGCTCATGATCTGAAGACAGATCAGAGCCTTTTCTGTAAGGTTTCACAGAAAGCTCTGCGGCATCGGACTGTATAGACTAATACATATTTTACATTTTCAACCCACTTGGCCCTACACAAACAGTGGTTTGTGTGTCTATAGCCACAGGCACCGACATTTTAAACAGTAAACAAACATGATCTGGTTGGTTGATTTTTTTTTATTGACTGAGCTCCATAGAGAAATACCACTTTGGCATTTTGCATATTTAATTGATGCAGTGTCCACCAACACCCTCACAGGTGCTTTGGAGGTTTTATAGGCTTTTGTTTACTCAAAATGTCTTTAGGGTATAATGAGAACTATAAAGGTGTTTACTGTGTTTACCGGTATGGGCACAACAAGGTCACAAAATCAAAAGTTGTAATAAAAGAGGATTTAATTTTCATTGGCTTGTTATAGAATCTCCTATTGCAACAGCTGTGCAAGTGTTACAAATCAAATACCATATCAAATTATAGCAGATTAAAGTCATTTTGTGACACTGGCCAGGACTTTTATCTTTTATGATTTGTAATCAATATTTTTATTTAACTTCAAATTACATGATTTTAATTTCTGACATTTGACCCATACATGGTACATCTTTGAGCTCAGGTTTATAGAGATTAGATACTATCCAAAGCAAATGTATAAAAATATACACTACCGGTCGGAAGTTTTAAAAGCACTTCATCATTTAATGGTTTTCGTTATGTTTATGACTATTTAAATTGTATGTAGATTCTCACTGAAGGCATTAAAACACTGAATGAACACATATGGAATTATGTAGCAAACAAAAAATAATAAAATAACTTTAAATATGTTATATCTTAGATTCCTTAAGACTCTTTGAAAAATCATTTTGAGGTGACCACCTCATGAATCTCATGGAGAGAATGCTAAGGGTGCAAAACAACAATCAAAGAAGACTCTGAAATATAAGAAGAATCTGAAATATAAAAATGTTTGCAGTTATTTCACACTTTTTGTTTACTACATAATTCCATGTGTGTTCATTTATAGCTGTGTTGCCTTTGGTGAGAATCTACAATGTAAATAGTCATGAAAATAAAGAGACCCATGAAGTGAGAAAGTGTATGTAAAACTTTTGACTAGTAGTGCATATATAGGATCAAATCTGTAATTTGCCACACATCTGTAAAGTTATGCTAATGCTAGTTTAGCCACAAACTTCTCTTTCTCTCTTTTTCCCAGCACACACGGTGCATACAAATCTATACTATTCCCATCTCTTATATGATTCGTTTCCAATTTAACCATGCACCTTTTTATTACACATCTTCCCCTTTTTCCTCTTTATTTCAGTTTTATATACCTTTTAGTGCTCTCTTACCTTCCAGCAATTCTCCTTTCTGTCTCTCCTTTCACTTGATTTTCTGCACACTGTTAGAATATAGAAATGTTTTTTTTAGGCTTATGGCTTATTTAAAATGGTGGCATAGTTGGTGAATGACAGTTTAAAATGCTGCACTGTGGCAGAAGCCAGTAACAAATATGAATAAATAATCCCCAAGGGGAAGGCAAGCATGTTTTAAACTTTGACCTAAGGCAGTGTAAATGATTGACACTAGATGGTGTTGGTTTCTATTTTTCAGTGAACATCTGAGTAAAGATATATCATTCATTTACTGACAAAGAGACCATGTCAGTGCTGTTGATTAAATCTAAACAGGGACAAAAGCCAGAAAGCACATATAAAGTACGTTGCACACATTACTTTGAAAGGCATGATTATTTTATGGTGAACATGCGTGGAAGCAAATAAAAATAAATACATAAATACTAAAACTAAAGCTTGCCCAATTTATAATGGCTTATATATATTAAAACTGCTGTGTGGAAGTTACTGTTGACTCATTAAAGAACTGCTGCAAAAAATGTTTCTTTTAACATAGCAAATAAAGCAAAATATGTCATAGCTTAGAGATGACTTAAACAAAAGCATAAATTGTCAAGTTATCATGCTGCCCACTGTCCGTGAAGGTCAGCCCTTTTCAAAGTCTTCCTCCTTCCAAACTATTTCTTTCAGTCTCTTCCTTTTACGGAAGAGACTTTCCAACTTTTAAACTTATTTACATTTTCAATAAATACTAGGTTTTCCAAGTTCCAAACATTTTACAGATTAAAGTACTACAACGAGACCACTTGCACTATTTCAGCTTGATGTGCTGTGGCAAACAAAACAAAAGTGGAAAACAAGGGAAAAAAAAACTTCCTGTATTTTGGCACTGTTTGATTTTAACTTAGATGTTGAAATATTCAAGTTTAAAAAGGAGGAATTAAGAGATAGTCCACCAAAGTCAAAATTATAAGTTGGAATGTTGGAGTTTCTCAATAACCCTGATGTCAAAGTCCAAATGGGAACCTTGATATAAAGCCTACTGATAGGTGTAGTGAAAGAACAGCTTATTTGCACAATGTGTCTCATTAAATCAGTCATACATAAAGTAACAGTAGAACTCCTTTAGTGAACATGTTGTCATAGTGTTTTAATTATATTATTTATGTCAAGTTCTGAGTTGAGATCGGACCAAAACGCAGACAAGAGCCAGGTAGCCGCATAATTAAAGGAATCTCCATCTTTAATTAGCAATCTCGAGGAAGTAGCAACACACGAAGAACTGATCAGGGAAATGAAACATGGCAGAACAGTGAGTGAATAAACAGAGGAACCAGCAGGGAACAAAGAACACAGACCAACTAATATACAGGGAGAAAACAAAGGCAGGTAATCACAGGAACTAAGAACAGGTGTGACAAGCAGGCAGGGAGGCAGAGGGGACAGGTGGAACTAATTAACAGCCAAGGGAAACATAGAACTAAGCAAAAGTTAACCAAAACACAAACCAAGTCCAAGGATGTCATATCATGACAATTTAACATCTAAGAATAACTATTACCTTGTACTACTATTAATAGTTACCCTGATCACTGAGCACAGCGATTAGCATGTCCTGGTTTTGAAATTGTACTTGGAATTGAAAGTCAATTGAAGAGTCAAGTTTCAACTTCATACATAAATGTAACACAAAGCAGTCAACAGCACTTTGTTCCTGGTTTACTGTTGTCCAGTATATTCCATTTAATGTTATTTACTCTGGAAAGTACCACTATAGGCAGTCCAGGCACCACAGTGCTATTTATACCATATTTATACCATGAAAACCATTACAGCACAACAGTCATCAATGTTTCATAAGGTTAACGTTTTTCCAAGCCGTAGTATCAGTTAGATGATTTTAAAAAGGCAAATTTGAAATTTAAAATACTATGTCTTTTTTGATTTGACATTTTGTCTTCAGTTTCACAACATTTTGGAGATTTAGTCATCTTTGGACTTGGGAATTGCTGACATTATTATAGATGAATGGACTTAAAAGTTTAAAGAGACACGATGATGGTACTTCTACATAAGCGAGCTACGATTACTTCAAAAAGGTTCCAACACCTTGATGAAATAGCATTCATCTCATTTTCACTCCAAATATCTTGTGGGTTTCTGACCCTCCAAATGCCAAGGCTTTTCCTGTTTTTGTCACAACTGCCAAATTATCATTATGCTCCTGGTTTGAGGGCAACAAACTAATACACGTCTTTATAGTGAAAAGCCACAAGGTACAGTTTGTTTTTATTACACCAGTACTGTATCCACATTTACAATAATTTGGCTCACACAAAGGCTCTTTACAAATATCAAAAGGCAGAAGCTTACTTAAACTGAAGGACTGAACATAAAGACAAACAAAATTCTAAAGTGGCAAATTGTTTCTTTGCCATAATGTGCTTCACATTTCAAGCAATACTGGCTGTCATGTCAAATACTGTAAAACTAATGCTAATCTGCTGAGATATTTACATTTAGACTCTTTGGATTTTTTATAAACACAGTGAGCACTAAATTCATGAAACTTGAATGAATGAAATGATTTGTTTTATTTTTAAGTCATTCAGTATGCATAAGCAGATTTGTATTGTTTGAAAACTTGTTTTACAATTTCACACAGATTCTTTTCATATAATTGGGTTGAAGAGTTCGGAGTAGCTGCAAGTTAAGCTGTTTGTTTTCCTTATTGGTGCTACAGTGCTACTTTTTTAATGATTTTCTTTGATACAAAGGCCCACAGCAGCAACTGTTTATTTTTGAACACCCCCTGCTTTCCCTATGAGTTATTCAAGGTTCTAGCAGCCAGATGAACAATGAGTATTCTTTCTAAAGTCCGTCTTAGGATGAACTCTGAGACGTAAGTGGACAGCAAATGTTGGATGATTAATGAACTCTTGGGTTTAAATGTAATATGGTTTATAAACAACATTTCAATCAACATCCTCTGGGGTTTTCTTCTTTATTAAAAGACTGGGACAATATACTGCTCAGGATTAAGCAAGCGATCGAAAAAAGAAACCACACTGATTTGATCCAAAGCCAGCAGGCTATATGTGCCTCAGGAGAGAGCCAAGTAAACCTTCTGTTGTCTCATTTCAGTACTGAGTTACTCCTCTCCTTACCAGTTGTTTGCAGTGCAGTTAAATACCATTTGGCCTTAAACATTAATATTATTTCTCAGCTGCGCATCTCAAATAGAGAACAGACACCAAACTCGCTTGACACAATGTTTAGCACAAGCTGCAGTTTCTACCGTTTGATTTCTCTTGTGTTTGTTATTGCTCCCCTTCTGGTCTTCTTTACAGCTTCAGCAATGAGTAATCATGAAGACACATGCAAGAAGATGCACTCTGAAACACACAACCACAGATTCCTCAGCTGATTTGTCCCTTTGAAGTTTTTTCTTTTTAACTCTCACTCCTACACTCCCACTCTTTCATCCCTAATAGAGCCCAGAATTAATTGACCCGCTTGAGCCAATATTGATATTTTTCTGCCAGAAAGGTATCAAATTTGACTGAAAAGGAGCAACCACTTCCTCTTGGTTTAGTCTTGAAAGTAGGTGTTTCAACATCTTTTAAGTTTCCCAAATCAGTCAGATGTTATTTTTTTTTCTAGTCACTCTTGTGAATTCGTATGAGAGCTTAGAGGTTCTGTGATGTGCTCGGACCAGGTATAAATGGTAATTTACACCATTTACTGAGGTGTGTTGTGTATCACTGAAACTGTGTGTTCCTCACCCTGTTTTAGTTATGGGCATGACCTGATGTTCTGGCAGTTTAGGGCTATGTATTTAGTCTTTGAGTTTAGCTGTCATAAGTAAGAGACCCACAGGTAATTTTACATGTCCACTTTTTTCTTTACATAGTCTTGGCTAGACAACAAAGTGAGGCGGCCAAGAAAGCCATGTACTAGAACCAGGTGTGATTTTTCATTCTGTCCTTTGCTCACTTCCATGCATGATGCTTTTTCAATTTATCTGCAGATTCTCCTCGCCAACGCTTTTCATATGCAAGGACGCAGCCCACCTATACTCCCTCTGAAGACCACAAAATCGTTTTCTTATTCTATCACTCCACAAATTGTAACTACTTTCTAGTATTTGCTTTACTTGCATCATTGTCAACGTTTCCTAAAATAAAGATTTTAGAGAGATCATTGCTTTGACTATGAGATAATAACAATATGATTTTAAACAGTGACAATTAATTATGCTGTTTAATTTGAAACATCGATAATGTGTTACTCACTGGGTCTTCTGTTCAGATCTTTACAAGCTTAAAGATGACACAAAGATGATATGCTGTTGTTGGTTTTCCCACATTTTTATTCAATTCAATTCAATTTTATTTATATAGCGCCAATTCACAACACATGTTGTCTCAAGGCACTTCACAACAGTCAGGTACTATATGTGCAGTGCCTTTCAGATGATTTTGTCAGATCTTTTTTTACTTTAAGACCATGAACTTGAATGTATTTTATTGGGATTTTATGTGATTGGGTGTGTGAAATCGAAGGAACATAATATGTGGTTTTCAGCAATCTTTCTGCATTTTTAGTTTATGCAAAATAGCTCAAGTGCGGCCAAATTAAATTGATAGCATCTTTGAGCAGGAACTTTTTTGGATTTGGGCATGGACTTTGACCAGACCATTTTAAGAAACTGTGGGAGTTTGCTTTGATTCTTTCAACAATGGCCTTTCTTCTAGCTATTTTTCCAGTAAAGCCAGATTTGTGGAGTGCATTACCAATATTTATCCTGTTGATCTATTCAAGGACCTGAGCTGTGGATTTCACAGCTCCCTCCTGAGTGATCATGATTCTGTTGGCTACTTCTGTAATTAGCGCTCTGCTTGCTCAGACTGTTGGTTTAGGTAGATGGTCGTGTCTCGGTAAGGTTGCGGTTGTGCTATACTCATTCTGTTTTTAAGTGATTGAACAGAGCTCTGTGGAAGGTAAAAGCATTGGGTATTGTTTTATTACCTAAATCTCCTTTAAATTTCTCTAAAACGTTCTTGAACTGTCTGGAGTTTTCTTTTGTCTTTATGAAGCCGTCTGTTCACTAATGTTTTCTAACAAAGCTAAAAAGCCTAAATTACACACATTCTGGTTGTTAATTAGGTGAATTTGGAATGCAAATGGTTTAAGTAATTGTTTTAAGGGTATCAGACTAATCAGTTCCCAAAACAAATGCATGGCACACTTTTTATATTCCTTTTTAGAAATTAAAATAATTTGTATTTATATTTACATTCAACTTTGTGTTAAAAACTGTATTGTAGTGATAATTTCCCAAATTCTTTTTTGTTTCCAAATTTGACCCTGTATGAAACTTTGCTGGCAGTGTGATCCACTGCTCTCCTGTCAAACAACTCAAAGTTTTAGTAATTTGTTAGTCTGCCCTCAAAGGTCACAGAAAAGTTCTGTAGCACCTTTTGGCTAATTAGCTGATTATAAATGTGCTTTGCATCTAAAATTTATAAAGCTGTCAAATGACTGTCAATAGAACTGACACTGAGGAGTGGCTGAACAGATGGAGGCACAGCCAGATTGATAGAGTGAGGGAACTAAATTCAAAACAAGACATACAAAAATAGGTGAGGTTAAAGAGAGACATGGGGAAGGTTCGCAATGACAGAGACTGATTAGAAGAATGGGTGAGATAAGTAGTGACAGAGATAAAGAGCAAACCTTCTGTCCTACTTTGTTGTCCACAGAGGAGAGTGCAAAACTTTCAATATAATAGACTAAAGGAAAATATAAATAATCAGGAAAATTGGGCTGATACTGACATTTAAAACTCTCAAAAACATGTAAACACACTGTACAGATTCATACGTTTTCTCAAATATGGAAAGTATTTTCCATGAAAATGTAATCACAAGCACGTTACACCTAGCTTTTGTACATACATATACAGTGAAGAAAACGACTATTATGCAGGTCTGTTCATATAAAGTTTAGCCACAAATTATTCAAACCCCTGGCAGATTTAGGTTTGAAGTTACCTTTCAATTTTACCAGCATGTTTTTCTGACTGGAAGTAATATTAACAATTTAGAATGACCCAGCAAAGGTATACATGTTTTTTGACAAGCTATTTTATATAAAACTTTTATTCATTTTACATAGTTTGTTTTCATCTTCTTAGAGATGCCTGTTTAATTTCTTATCAGAAGCAGACTTCTTGGATGATTTCAAATTATTTCAAATCTAAATCTGCCACAGGTATAAACAATTTGGGCTAAACTGTGTGCCACAAAAAAATGTTCAAACTTATAGAATTTTATGTTTATAAAAACATTACGTTTCTGGGTTGTTCTGTTTGTGGGCAGTTCCAGCATTAGGACATCACGAACCTTTTTAATTGTTGTTTTCACAAATATATCACAAAATCCCTCCTGCTCATTACCAGCAAGTGACAGTGGGTTTGCCTGTAAACCATTTACCTTTATTTCTGGTAAAGATTGAAAGCTAATTATGTGATGATTAAAGAAAGGTTGAGGGCAGCTTTCGGGTTGAAGGGAGCTGAGACTGGAAAGAAAATGAACAGAGGGGAGGCATCAGAAAGTGAGATAAATCCTGTTAAGGTGGTATTAATGGTCTTTAGCATACTGATAGATGCTGTACATGTGTGTTTGTCTGTGTGTGTTTGTGTGAGAAAGATAGACAGTGTAACAGTGCGATAGGCTCATTAGGCTACAGGGGAGAATAGCTAAAAAGGATTATACCAACTCGGATTATTCACGCATGAAATACTGGTACCAAGGAGAGATGAAGAGCGGCTGAATGTGTACAAGGAGTTGAGAGTATAAATATGTATGTCTAGGAAAATATGGGGTGGAGGGGTGAGGAGTAGCAAGCATGCCAGACGAAGAGTGAGAAAGAGGGCTGGGGCAGGTGTGGGAAAGGGTGGAGGCCAAATGGATGATATCTGAGATTTAAGATGGAGTTTGAGATTGAGAAATCTGCTGAGTGTAATGGAATGAGGAAGTGGAGATGGAGGGAGATAGAAAAGGGAGAGAAGGGGAAGACATATTGGGATATAAACTCCAACATAGAGATGAGGAGAGAGATGGGAGAGAGGAGCACGAGTAAAACCACAAAGTGGAGAAAGGAGAACTGGAGCTGATCAAAAGGGATGAAATCTGAGATTCAAAAGGGAAACAGGAAAGGATGAAGAAACACATAACTGAACTGCAGATTAAAGTTGGAAGGTCAGGAGAAAGTTGTGACAAAGAGAATATGTAGACCATTTCTTCAAATATGTTAGACACACACTGATTAGGCAAAACATTATTACCATTGTTTCTTTTCTTGCTACCAAAACAGCAATGACCTGTCGAGGTATCGACTCTACTGAGCCCACGGAGGTGTGCTGTGGTACCTGGTATCAAGATTTTAGTAATAGGGCAAAGTGGGGTCTTGAGAAGTCAAACTTGTTTGTCCAGCACATCCCACAGATGCTTGATTATATCTAGATCTAGGAAATTTGGAGGCCAGGTTAATACCTCAAATGCAATGTTGTGCTTCTCAAACCGTTTGGTGTTTTCAGGAATGCATGTACAGTACATTGTCTGTAAAAAAGCTAAGGTAAGTACTGCGTGTCAAAATAAAATTTCAGTGGATGGCAGAACTGAAGTTTCCCAGAGGAACATTGATCCAGCTTTCACAGTGCCTCTGCTGGCTTGCCTTCCTTCCATAGTGCATCCTGGTGCCAAGTGTTCCACAGGTAAGTTACTAACCAACAATAAAAACGTAGTTTTCTTAAATGAAAAAAAACAACAACAAAATCTTTAGAGTTATAGGTCAGCAAAGAAATTCACCAAATATAACAACTGTGATTGTTTCCTTGATTTTATGTTTTTCTTTTAATTCAGAATCAGAATCAGAATCAGAATCAGCTTTATTGCCAAGTTCGTGCATACAAACAAGGAATTTGACTTCGGTACACTTGCTCTTTTGTTCTGTTTTTGCATTACAGGATATACAAATTTAC
>JAHUTJ010033885.1:361-22596 GCA_036250325.1 Characodon lateralis
GTGGTGGGCCCACTGGGGGATGGTCTCCCGTCTCTCGTTCGGGCTTGGCCCGGCCGGGTCCCGCGAGGAGCAACCCGGCCACCAGGCGCTCTCCGACGAGTCCCGACCCCAGGCCTGGTTCCAGGGTGGGACCCCGGCTCCGCCATACCGGGCGACGTCACGTGCCTCGATTCTGTAGTCGTTCTCGAACCGCTCTTTGTCTGACCCGTCACCTCGAGCCTGTTTGCCATGGGAGACACTACCAGGGGCTTTTAAGCCCCAGACAACATAGCCTCTAGAATCATTCGAGCACTCAAACCCCTCCACCACGTTAAGGTGGCTCTTCAAGGAGGGGTAATTAAAAAAAAATTTTAAAATATGCACGAAAAACTGGAAATTGTCAAGCACTTTATTTAGGAAGTCTTGATTAAATGGCTTACAGCATTTTATTTCCATTGTGTTTCAACATAGATAATGTAATATTTGAGGTGCGTTTGAAAACACCAGGAATTCATTGCCTCTGGTCCTAAAACAGTATGACAGCAGTACAAACTTGATGTGGAGCATGACTCCACACATGGCCCAGCCCATTATGAAGTAATCATACATAATTGCCACACAAAGAACACCCTACATGTTTTTATAGCAATCCTACCCTCTGTTGTGCAGGATATATCTCTCCGAAATGATCCACCAAGAGTCCTGCACACAGAAACTCGTCTTTCATTTGAAAAGGGTTGTTAGAGGATGGAGGGATTAGACAGAGTTTTAAGCATTGAAAGCTGATGTGGTGTAGAACAGCTTGTACAGTTTCTGGAAGTGTTGTCATAGGTGTCGTTTTCATTTGGAGGTGCACAAACGTTGGAATTTTATTTTGTTAATTTGTGTCACAGTCTGTCCTGGACACAACATACATGCATATTATTTTCTGTCCAAGGAAGACTGTTTCTAGTTTTCGCAACTCCCACAAACACTAGACCTCTGCATAATCTGTAATCGGTTATAGTATAATAAAAAAACTCAGACAATTATTTTAATCTTCTTTCACTGTCTTCCAAAGATGTGCCTCCACAATACTCTAACCACAGAGGTCTAATCTGCATCTGGGGTGACCATAGGCATAGGAACCAGGGGGACGTTTCCCCCTCAATACTGGAGACAGGTGCATTTGTCCCCACTAAAAATTATACAGCAGAGAAGAAAAATACTTGATTTTGAAATCTTTACCTGGAGTGCTTTTGTTGTGAAAGCACAACGCAGTGTGATGTCACTGATTGCCCTTCCCTTAGCTGCACTGAGTGTTTGGGAGGTTGGGGAGATCCGGGAGACTGCGGTATCAGCTACAGTCTGATCAGAGACCTCTGAATGAGGTAAAACTGTCTGTAGGGAATGTTGTCAGAAAATATGGCTGGTTAATAACGTATTGTTGTTAGTACACATTTATATTTAGAAACCATATCTTTTGAGTTAAGTCATCTTAATCCAGGGATGGGCACCCGTCCATTATTGAACCTTTGTCAGTGTTGCCAAGTAACATGAATACCCTCCCAAAACATGTTTATTTATCCTATTTCAGCAAAATGCCACCACCAAAGAAAAGGCAACAGCATCTTAGAAAGTGTGACGTCAATGTGAGTAACGGTTACATTTCACGAGGTCAACACCTAATCATACTCGGCTATTTAACATGTATGACATTATATAATACGGATGATACTGATGAGAAGATTGAGACCAACAAGGAAAGAGAGAGAAAGATACTAAACATTATCCATATGAGAGCATGCAATGAAAAGCAGGACAGTCAGAGACAGAGGTTGTAGTGAAAAACACTGAGCAACAAGCAACAGACATCTTTCAGACCACATACTGATGAGAGTATTACACAGAACATGGAAACAAGAGAAAATGTGTTTTATTGGCTAAAAGAGATAAAACCATGATTCAGTTTGTTTTAATACCAGAACCTCCAAGATTCTAAGGCCACCAAAATGAGCACCTCCAGGTATATTTATTATAGCAGAATAAACTGCTTATGATCCAGTTTTAAATAGTAAGATGATTTTAGCATAAATTTGTGTTTTTATTGACTCATGAATCTAATGACAATGAGCTGTTAAGTCACTCTGTGGAATGCCTCGCTAACATTGTTTTGTGGGTTGATAGTTTGAGTTGAACTCTTTCTAATTATTCAATATTTTCACATACCTGTAATACATGTGTATGTAATATATTTTCTAAATAAAATTTCCTAAAATGCTGGTATGATAATTTTATACATATCATTACAGCAATCAATGTATTGTTATGTTTTTGTACGTCTGTTCTGCTTTAGGAGTTCTAGATTTTATAAGATGTCTACAAAGAATTTGTTTTTCTTCTAAGCATTTTGTTCTCCTTTAGTGATCCCTGGCCCTTCCATATAGTGTTTTCTATTATATTGAATTACCGGACAGTGTTAGTTATATAAGTAAGTAAATGTATTGCAAAATGTCTTAAAAGTTTGTCTTCATACATTCCATTCAAGTTTATTAATCCAAGTTCAGCTTTGAATGCCTTTATTGGTTTGTTTTTGTTATTTTCCTTTTATACAGAACTTTGTTTTTTCTCATTCTTTCTACAGATACACTCATGGATGTATTTCAGGTTATTGGTGCATAAAATACCAATAGGTGTGGCTGAGTGAGTTGTTAATCTGCTGGGTTTAGTAATCAGTGGACTGTAGCTGAAACTGCACATCATATAAATAAAAACTTCAATTATTTTCTGTTCCTTTGAATTTAGAAGATTGATATTAAAATCTGCACAAATAAACATGACTTTGTGATTTTACATTGGCAAATTTCTTTATTGTCTGTGAGGCTACTTGTGTTAGATGCTGGAGCTCTGTACACACAACTGACATCATCTATACAAGCAGTCATGCTTTCCACAACTTATATTTTAGACTATGTACAGAGCCACACCCCTCCTTTCTTATTCTCACTGTTCATATAAATAAATTCATATCTAGTCAACTGGAAATCCTTTAATTATTAACTCCTTAATGCTCAGAGGTACATGTAAACAATAATCTAACTTACTGCATCTACATGCATTTCAGCAGACATTCAAGTTGAATGTCTGCATTTACAATTATATTTACAATCCATGTTGATATTGAGTCACTCCTTGCAGATGCGTGATTTGACCCGTTGGTCATTTGGTTGCCTTTGGAGGGCCTTTTTTTCTTTGTTTTAGTGGAGTTGTGTGCCTGTGACGTGTTCTTCATTATGCATTTAATAGTTTTATGCTTTTAACATTGGTTTAAAAAAAGTTAATATTTGGGCTGTTTTTTTTTTATAGAGGTGTGTGGGTTTTAAGATGTGTTTGGTTGGGCTGAAAACTGCCAGTCAGATCTGGCAACCGGGAACAAGTTTGTAATTGAGCACGCTCATTTTTAGACGGTTGGGCCGTACAGAGCAGTTAGGAAAACTCACATTGAAGTAACACCGCCTAGTGAGCAAGTGTTTGGATCAAATTTGAGCTAGTGATGTCAAAATGAGGCTTTTTGAAGCATAGAATCATTTTGAACCAGTGTGTCATAAAGTGGTTCACTACCCGAAGCTTCATTCAATTCCCTTGGGTGACATCTACTGGCAGTAGTGATTATTGCACCAAATGAAGCCATGCAAATGTGATGCACCTCTTGTGTAAATAATAGCACTTATGTATGTATATATGCGTGTGTACATATGTGTTTTTAGTAACTCATTAAAGATTCTGAGTAATTAACTCATGAAAAAATAATAATTTAAAAACAATATGAACCGTAGGGCATTACAGATGAAAAATAGCAAATAGGCTAATTCTGGCTTCTTTAACATGAATTATCATTTGTTTTATGAAAATCCACTGTCCCATTTTAAATCTTTGGGAGTGTGCTTGGTGTACTGAGTGTTTTTGGACATTGTGCTTGGTGTAATAAAGAGGTTGCTTGTGTTACTTCAAGTGTGTTTATTCAAGAAAAGTCATTTCTGTACAGTAGAAGGGCTCAAATGGTTTCTTTGTTTTTTTGAGACAATTTCTCCAGCTTTGGAAAATACTCTTTCACAGGGAACAGAGGAGGCTGGTGTGACAAGGAACTGTTTGGCTGGGTGGTCTAGGTTTGGATACAGTGAAAGGCTGGGAGTCCTTTATCTCCACAAGAGCTTCATGGATCCTAAAAAAAATAAAGAAAAGTAACTTCAATTTAACTTACAAACATTTAACGGTCATTCTTTCTAATTCTGCATGTATATCTATGTTATGCTGACCTTGATTGGTGACATGAGGCTGAGTGTTCTCGTGTTTGGCTCTATAATGCCTCAGCATTGATGACGTATTATTATACGTTATCAGCTGCCGTCAAAGCAAACACTGCACCTGTAAAGCCAAGATAACAACCCGAACCGCACCTCTGGAATATAACACCACTGCAGAGTAGTATAGGCTTTCTAATAAACACTTTGAATGTACATTACCTTATTAGGTGGCACCAAATCGAAATATTCCCACACTTGGGAACGCTTCCTAGATGGTTGCTAATGACAGAATAATCCACCAAAACTCCGAATATCCAACAACGAGAGCTGTTCGTAACGTATAATACGTGTAGAACGGGGATGTGAACCGGGGCTTGAGCCATCTTAAATACACTGAATCGTGCCAAATGTTTGAAACTCTGCCAGTCAACTCGAAGCAGTCAGCTGACTCGGTCTGAATGAAGCAGTGAAGTGGTTCACACGTCATCGGGGATGTCACATGAAGCAAGCTCCAGCCCACTGCTTCACCATAACTACCCTGTCGGGTTTGAAGCGTGCTTTGAAGCCTCGGTTTAGAGGTAACATCAGTAATCTGAGCCTCTAACTGCTCAGTAACTTTCGCGAACACCTGGGCGAAGAGAGGCTAACAACAGGCATGTGGACACCGCAGGGCGAGCAGCAGCAGGCAGCAGTGGGAGAGATTTCCGGAGCAGCTAACAAAGAGGAGCGGTCTCGTTTGGAACAAAATAAGCTGCATCACAAAACCGTGGAGGCTGTTTTCTACCCCCGAGTTCTGCTGCACAGATTAGGTTTGTGTGTTTTTATTTAAATTACATTTGAGAAACAGTTCTCAGGAGGCTAACGGATGTAGCTTCCTAACAGGTTTCTATTGTCTGTGTTAGCAGCTTAGCTTGCTAACTGTTTGGTCCTGACTGGGTCATTTAAACTACAGCAACTGTTGGTCTCATTTTAGTCACTCATTTAAATGCACAACTTTTCAGAAATAAAGTGAAAGCTTAAATGACCTCATAATTGTTTTTGAAAGGCACTTAGCACCAGGGATGCTAACTTACACAACAGGCCCATTTTTATGCTAAATTTTACTGGTGTTTATAATAGTTTTTGTCTTTAAATAGTACCGAGTATGTTATTTTTATTCTAAATAATCAAAGTGGTATTTTTGAACGATCAAGATTATTGGAACAGTTTTCAATATTCTTTCTCAGGTTTAACCATTATTAGCCACTGTGGCTTATTGTCATCCAATTCAATTAGCCACATACAAAGTGGATTATCCACAACCCGATTAGTGTTGGTTAAAAAAAAGAAGCTAAGGTTTTAACTGAACTCAGGTGTAATTTAATGCAGGCTTAGACAAAAAAAATTGACCTCTGTAGAAATAACAAGCAGGAGCGTAGTGCTGGATGTAAAAAGAAACTACTTGTTCTCTACTAGGCACACATTGGTTAGGTTAGTAAAAGTATTACACAGATCCCTGTTCCCTGATGTAACTCAGCAGAAAACGTTTCACAATTTACACTTGTTGCTGGCCCAGTCTTAGTTAACATAAATACAACTACTATTATCTTACGGTTTAAACTCAAATTATATAGTTTCTAAAAAAAAAATAAAAAAACCACTAGTGACTGAAAAAAAGTGTAGAAATGAATAAAATATTATTTTCTTATATGAATCCACATTATTGAGAAGTTGAATTTACATTGTAGAAAACGTAAAACCAAACCTGGAATAATAAAACAGAAATATCCCACATTTTGTCTGCTTTTGTTAATTAAGCTCCTAAATTGATTATTTTTACTGCCAATGTCTGTTAGGGAAAAATGTGAAACAACATAGTTTGGGGATATTTTAGTTAGGTTTTATAGAAACTAAGACCAAAAAGACAATGGCTATTTCCGGTACATTCCTGCTAAAACTTAAGCATAACTAATAAATAAGATATCCATAATGTTTTCTCCAGTTGATCACTGTGTTGTTACATAAAAAAAAAAAGACATGAACTGAACAAAAAGAAAAAAAGTAATATTTTTGCAACTGCCATGTTTTAACCATCCACTGCTCACTGCTAGTATTGATGTTGTATGTGGTGTTTGGAGAGAAAATTAGCTCTGTGTCAACGTGAAGGTCAATAGGGCAACACTAATCTAAACTGGAGTCTCCCTGACCTGTGGTGTCGCTAGCTGAGGTCACTTACGTGAGCTAATAGTAACCAGGAAAGTGCAGCATACAGTCCATAATCAATTCAGATGTCAACACAGTAAATCTTGTAACATTAACAAGTAGAGAAGATACTAGAATTTCATAAAAAAATAACTTTATCTTATAAGGCTGTGACTTTCTCTAGCATTTTATCCGGGCATGACGGACCACCACAAATAGCATGGAATTCTAACAAAACACTTTCCCCGACCAATAGATGCAGCTTGTAGAGAGGCACCATGATTGAATAGCCAATGAAGTATTTGTTTGTCAGAACACCTCTAACAGTTTCTGTAACTCATGTTACTGGGCTGGCAGTGATTCATTACACATAAAAGCTGCCAGAATTTTAAAATAAAGTTATATTACAAGCAATTATTCATCACCATAGCGAATTGCAACCAAACTGAGTTAGGCAAAGTGAAAATGATATGCTAATCTTCATCTAATTCTGATGAGATTTTAAGTTTTTTTTTATATTGCACCAATTCACAACAAACATCATCTGAAGGCACTTCAGAAAGAAAAACAAAGTTAATCAGCGCAAATAGACAGTTTCAAAGTCAGTTACATACATTCTAATATGATCCTAGTTCTTTTGTTTTTCCCTCACCAAGGTCTGGTATCTGTTGGGTGATAGAAATTGTCATCTGAATCATAGGTTCAGGGGTATTTCCGCTATTAATAAATCTGAACTAAAATATATATAACATTGTCAAAATGGATGACATTATCATTAACAAGAGACACATTCTTTAAAATACACTGTAAAACTGCTAAGACCTATATTCCAAACAAAAATGTTTAAGTTTTACATAACAGTTTTTAGATAATCTGTCTTTAGTTATGAATAATTCAGTACAATTTTGACTAGTACACGTGTTTTAGTTTATACAGATGATCAAACATGGTTTAAACACTTATTAAAAAAAGTGAAATAGCATTTTGCCCTTAAGGTTCAAATAGGGTACTAACTTCAGCATCCTGTTGGTCAGCTAGGAGAGTGGGTAGATAATCCAAATCACAATCAGCTTTGCCAAGTTTGTACAGACAAATGAGGAATATGACTCCGGTTCACTTTGCTCTCAATAATAAACAATATCTTTTTAAATGTGCACATATACACAATTATAAAAAAAACCTAATTAACAATATATTATGAAATATAAAAGCATGATCACCCAAATAAAGGCCTTTGGCAAAGGTATGACAAGAATGCTGTAACTATGAGCGTGTCTATAGGCTTTCATTGAACCTACATTAATACTCTTACATAACATGCCACCTTCAGCACCGTCTGGTCTGACCATGCATGGCTGCCAGACATAGAACACAATAGAAATATCCTTTATTGTCCCTCAATGCAGAAAATCGGGATTCATTAAGGTTGCCAGATGATGGCGCAGACACAAATCCCCCATAAGCAAACAGAGAAAACGTTCATAGTGGGAAGTGATGACTCCAGTGCCATAAGTAGTTTTATTAATATGTTGGTAACGGTATCTTTAGTTAAGTTAAAAACCAAATTTGTCATACCCAATCTAGAGTTGAAATAAAGGGTCAAAATACTTGTGCGATCTTAGTTTTGAGATGCCACATCATCCTGGATTGAGTCTGGAAACAGACTCAATCCCCCACCACTCATTCCTAGTGAGCACCCTGACTGTCAGAGTTTCGAAAAATTAGACCATGACTTGATTAATGAAGAATTTCTATATGTTATTAACTTCGTCATAATTTATGCAAATATATCCACATGTTTAAATGCTTGCAACAAAAACCCAATTTTTGGGTACTTCTGTATTAGTTAGTTAGTATTTATTTAGACAGCCTCAAATTTAAGCTCCAACACTAAAGCCAATCAAATTACATCTGCCATCCAAAAGTACAGGCCTCTTTTCCTCTGTGTTCTCTACCTCAAATTATGAAAAAAAAAAAAAGACTCAAATTATTCCCCGTGACACTGTTTCCATAGAGGCTTCTTTTAAAGGGGACTTATTATGCCAAATTCACTTTTTGATCGTTTTTATACTGCCGTTTGGGTCTCTAATGCTTCTAAAAATAGTCCAAATGCAAAAAAAAAAATCAAATATTCAGCTGTTTTTGGCTATAAATGTATGTTTTATTTTTCCTGGAAAACAGGCGGTTTCAAAACCTGTGTAATTGTATCGTCACAATTACACTGGCACCTAGCAACGTTACCTGAGCACCGCCCCTGACTAGCAAAGAAGGTGGAGCTCCACCCGCTAGATTGAACAGTACAGGATCACGTCTCGTCGGCTGGATTTACCTTACACGCGCTTTACAATGGTTACCTGATGGTTCATGTTCGGTTGTTGGCTGCAAAGACCCACGTGTCCATGCACATTCTCCCGCTGTCGGATAATAGAGATTCATGACTTCATTTTATTTTTCAGGGCAATGTTCCAGTCACATTGCTGAAGACCGTACTAGTTCACGCGAATCACTTCACCACAAACGGCTTTGAGAACTCACATCCGTACACGTCAGGATTTGCAGAAAGACTTGGACTGAAGAAAAATTCAGTCACTTATGTTTGTGGAAAACCTGCAGATGACAGAAATGTAAGTACTTATTGTTGTATCTTTCTAAGTTTCGGTTTTGTTTTCACGTACGAAGTGTTGGTTGGAGGCGCTGCCAGATACAGCTAATTTGCATAAAAGTGACAGAGCCCTAAGAATGATTTTGTGTAGAAAAAAGATTTTATGAACATGTTTTGTATTGCCCATAGATCTATTACAAATGTTAAAAAGGAAGTAGAATAGGTCACCTTTAAACTTTGTTACTGTTTCTTAAAATTCTTTGTTGAAAAGGTTTGGCGCAAAGATCTTCTCAGTCATAGCCTGTTTTAAATCAGCCTGTACTTTCTGAATTCTGTTGTTTTTCAAAAATATTCGAATACATTTTTGTGCAGCCAATTATCAAAATGAGGAATCTTGATCTTAATGTTGTTTCTAACTACAGGTTAATTTCCAAGTTAACCTTTATGTCCAAAATTTTAGAAAAGCATTATTTTTAATTAGCTTCAGACCTTTTATTACTCATTGTGTTTGTGAAGAGTTTCAAACTGGTTTTAAATCCCCTCAGTATTGAAACGGCACTTTTAAAAGTTTTTAATGATCAGTCTGTTGACCCGGACTGCTCTGTTTTGGTTGTTTTAGATTTAACTGCTCTGTTTATCGATCATAACATTCTTTTATTAAGAATTGAACACATTGTTGGTCTCAAAGGCTCAGTTCTATCATGGATTAGAACTTGTCTGTCTGACAGGTCTTTTTCTGTGTTTATGGGGGAATATTGTTCTTCCTCAGAATCCATCTTTTGTACTTTAAGCATCTATTTTCGGTCCTATTCTGTTTTCTTTAAACATTCTGCCTTTGGGTTCTATATTTAGATAGTATAATATTTCCTTTCATTGTTATGCTGATGAAGTCTAAATATATTTTCTTTTTAATCTAGATGTCTCAGACTCACTGCAGCCTCTGTTTAATTTTCTACAAGACGTCGAAGACTGGCTGGCTCATAATTATCTGACCCTGAATGAAAACAAAACTGAAACTATTGTTTGGTGATTGTACTCCTCTCAGAATAATAACGGATATCCTGGGCCCTCTTGCTGCTCATTGCTCCCCCACTGTTTAGAATCTCGGAGTGTTCCTAAACAGTTCTTTATAAATTTGAAAAGTTACGTCAAATTGCCAAAGCTAAATCTTAGATTCTTTTCAGTTATCTTAAAACTCTTGTTCATGCCTTTTTATTACCTCCTAGCTTAGATTACTGCAACTATTTTGGACTGAAACATTCGTCTCACCATCGCCTTCAGGTAGTCCAGATGCCAGAAGCTATGACCACATCAACCCTTCTTTAGCTTATTTACACTGGCTACATGTTCATTGTCGAATTGATTTTATGGTTCTTTTACTAACTTTTAAAATTTTAAATAGTTTGGCACCCAACTATTTACGTGCACTGCTTAACTTTTATAACCCAAAGAGAGCACCGAGATTATTTAGCCATATGCAGCCAATAGCTAAATTAAAGTGGGTTTTAACAGTGGTAGACCTTTGTCTCTGGAACAAACTGCCCCTTGATATTTGAAATGCAGCGTCTGTACAGTCTTAAATCCCTCCTGAAAACAAATTTATTCACACTGGCTTTTAGCTTGAGTTCTGTTTGTGTTACATTAGACCTGTTAGGTTGTAGTGTTTCCATCCTTCAGTTTTATTTTATTCTATTCTTGTTGGTCTTATAAATGTTTTCTAAATAAATTTTTTGTTTTTACCTGTTTGTGAAGCACTTTGATCACACTGCTTTTGTTAAATGTGCTGTGTAAATAAAACTGATATTGATATAGTTTTGGAGATCTCCAGCAGATATATTCACTTTATTTTGATGTTCCAGCACTGAGGAGAAAAATACTACCCTAATTTTAATGAATGTGGGACGTTGCGTAAAACATAAATAAAAACAGAATACAAGGATTTGCAAATGCTGTTCAACCTATATGCAAGTGAATACACTACAAATACAAGCTATTTAAGGTTCAAACTGATAAACTTTGTTTTTTTTTTACAAATATTCACTCATTTTGAATTTGATGCTTACAATGTGTTCCAAAAAGCTGGGCCAGGGGCATGTTTACCACTGTGTCAAGCCACCTTTTCTTTTAAAAAATGCCCAATAAGCATTTGGGAACTGAGGACACTAATTGTTGAAGCTTTGTTGGTGGAATTCTATCCCATTCTTGCTTGATGTACAACTTCAGTTGCTTAACAGTCCAGGGTCTCCATTGTCATATTTGCGCTTGATGATGTGCCATACTTTTTCAATCGGATACAGGTCTGGACTCCATCCAGGCCAGTCTAGTACCATCACTCTTTTACTATGAAGCTACGCTGTTGTAATATGTGCAGAATGTGGCTTGGCATTGTCTTGCTGAAATAAGCAGATGTCCATGGAAAAAGATGTTTCTTGGATGGCAGCATATGTTGCTCCAAACCTCTATGTACCTTACAGCATTATTGGTGCCTTCACAGATGTGTGCAAGTTACCCATGCCATGGGCACTAACACACACCCCTACCATCACAGATGCTGGGTTTTTAACTTTGTGCTGATAAAAATCTAGACAGTCCTTTTCCTTTTTGGCCATAAGGGCACTATGTCCACAATTTCCAAAAACAATTTGAAATGTGGACTGGCCAGACCACAGCAAAGTTTTCCACTTTGCGTCATTTCATCTCAGATGAGCTCAAACCCAGAGAAGCCGGCGCCGTTTCTGGGGGTTGTTAATATATAGATTTCACTTTGCATAGTAGAGTTTTAACTTGCACTTAGATGCAGGGACAAACTGTATTAACTGTCAATGGTTTTCTGAAGTGTTCCTGAGCCCACATGGTAATATCTGTTACATAATGATGCTGGTTATTAATGCCGTGCCACCTGAGACATCAAAGTCATGGACTGTCAATGTTGGCTTTTGGCCTTGTGGCTTATGTGCAGAGATTTCTCCAGATTCTCTGAATCTTTTGAGGATATTATGTACTATAAATGATGAAATTCATAAATTCCTTGCACTTGTACGTAGAGAAACGTTGTTCTTAAACTGTTTTTCTTAAGTTATTTGCTCCCGCAGTTTTTGACAAAGTGGTAAACTGACCCATCCTTGCTTGTGAATGACTGAGCCATTCGAGAAGGCTCCTTTTTATACCCAGTCATAACCTGTTAATCTGTGGAATGTTTCAAATGTTGTTTTTTTTTAGCATTCCTCAACATTCCCAGTCTTTGGTTGTCCCTGTCTCAGCTTTTATGGATCATGTTCCAAGCATCAAGTTTAAAATGAGTAAATATTTGCAAAAAGAAAAAAGACTAACAAAGTTTATCAGTTTGAACCTTAAATATATTGCCTTTGTTCTGGATTCAATTGCATATAATTAGGATTTGCAAATCATTCTGTTCTGATTTGTAGCAGTTATTACTTTAATATAAAAATGCGTGGGTGATACTGTGACCACAAATGTTCAAGATTATGCTAACCACAACCGCCTCTGACTCAGCAGCTCCTGACTTGTGGCAGCTCCTATCTGGTTGGGGCTGGTATGTTTGGAGGCAGAAGTAACCATTGAGGGTATCTGGACAATGTTATCTACTTCACGGTGCTGCTCCTCCATTCATTGTTTGTTGATAATCATCACATGTAGATTTGAGATGTATCATATCTTCTGTTCTCTAAAAGGTGAATTTGTTTTTTTTTTTTTATTTGTTGCCGCAATTAAGAAATATTTGACCTTGAGAGATCAATACATTTTTCAGATGATAAACTCCTTTATGCTAAATGTTAGACTAAGAGCTCTTTGGGAACCACCTAGGCAAGGGATTAGCAACGTTTACAACTCTAAGAGTCATGTTTGCCTTTGGTCCATCTATTGGTGTCACTTTGTGGAAATGTTATGCATATTATGAAAGTTTTAGTAACAACCTACTTAATATTTGTATCAAGTAGGTTGTTATTAAAACTTTGAGATCCGGTTTGTAACTGGTGTTTTGTTAAAGGTGTGCAGTTTTTTTCCCTGGAATTTTGGTCTTGGTTCCATTGTTTCAGGAAAATGGCTTGGACATTTAAAACAAAATGCATAAGTTGATCTTGTTTCTTTGAAAACAGTAAAGCTACAATTATTATTTTGCTCCTGGTCAAAATATATTTATTACAGATATTATTATTATGAAATATTGAGAACCACTTTGCACTGCCTTGGGCTTGACAAACATGCTGCTCTAGACTCAATGTGCCCCTGGGCAAGGCACTTAACCTCAAGTTGCCTACCGATCTGCGTATCGGTGTATGAATGTGTGAGCGTTAGTGAGTGCAATTGGGTGAATGTGGCTCTAGTGTAAAGCGCTTTGAGTGGTCTGTATGACTGGAAAAGCGCTAGATAAGTTCATGAAAATAAAGACAACTCTTTGAATGGGAAGGTGTGTCCAAACTTTTGGTCTGTATTATATTTTAAACTGGCAACTGTAAAGAAAAATATTTTTCATTTTGGCTGTGGCTTTTTAAAACAGTGGTGTTTTTTGGGGGGGGTTTAAACTAGCAGCCCATTTCAACAGAGGACGTTTGGTGTAATAAGAGGGTACTCATTCAATTAATGTATATTTTTTTGATTTTCATGTATTTATTTATGTATTTTTGGCCCAAAAACACATTCTGTACTTCAAAGGTAGTGTTTCCTCTGTCGTTATGTTGGACAACCCCCTACTCTCCAACAACCCCCTACACCTCCCCTAGATGGTCAAGTTAATAATTATATCAGATTTATTTTCTAAATGCTGTAGATCACAACAGAAGTCATTAAAGGTTACCTATATAAAACAGGTCTACATGAAACAAACTAAATGGTCTTGGTATTTGTTATTTTTACATCTCTATTTCAATTCTACCTTTCCGTGGACGTGCCTCCACAATTTCCAGCTCACTTTATCTCTTGCAGTGGAGCTCTGCAACATATGCATAGTCATTGGTGTACTACCAGCCTGAGCTCACAGTGAGACTGATGTGAGTGCTTAAATTTATGAGAATAAGCAATAATTTGTGGCGTGTGCATTTAAATCTCATACACGGTCACTCAGTATGTGTTCTGGCACACGCTTAACTATGAGAAACTCTTGCTCCACCAGCTTGGAGCTAACGCTCGGCTGTGTCTCTGCACTCGCAAATTGAAAGGAAAAGTGGTTCATAGAACCACACCACCTGCCAATCACAGAGTGTTTTTTTCCATGTTTGCAAATACTGTGCTCGGTTGAATGAAAAACAACCAGTCGCAACCAGCAAATCAAAGTACTACAGCAAGTGGCAAAAATTACAAAAGGTAGGATTTAATAAAAGAGAACATATTAACTTAAATTAAACACTTGAATTTTGTAGCCTAAGAATATTTAGTTGGGCATACAAATATCAGAAGACCTTGTGCATTTTAGGTAATATTTCTTCATTTTTTGAGCAACAGAGATGTAAAAAATGCTTTTGTCCCATTTTCAAGATTTGTTTTTTCAGCTCCTGAGAGGTGACACAAAGCCTATACTGTATCCAGAAAAAAAAGTTTTAGAATTCTAATGTAGATTTGTGGAGGAAGACCCCGATGAAAACAGACATTCTTCATCTGAAGCTCGTAATGGACACAACATATGACAAAACCCAAAGGATGGTTTACCAAAAAGAATAACTGACCATTTTAGTTTGTGCAAAGCAATAAAACAAAATACAGGAATCAAAGTTTTCTTCAAAGATTATCTAAATTACAAAACAAAGCTACTCTTGAAAGTGAACTAACTAGTTAAAGGCAAATTTTGAAGATCCAAAAGAACACAGGATACACAATCAAACTGGCAAGGAGCAGAAACTAAAACAATTGGTTCAAACCACAAGAATGAAATTAGTTCACAAATAGTCTATTGGCTGTGAATGTGACAAACCTAAGATTCAAAGTCACTGAAATGAAACAGCCTAGACAAACATACAATGGTATACTGCTCATGAGGCACAGCAACCCTGATTAAAGTATTGTGCCAGCTTTTAAATTTTCCTCTCATTCATCATTGACTGCAGCTTCTGGGTGGGCGGTGCAGTCTTCCAGCCAATAATCTTTGGAAAGGTAAACCTTGGGGGCTTCTCTGGGGGACCAACAGCAGAGGGAAGTAACTAAACAGCAACTGGAGATGTAGTAGTAGGAGCACCCTGCCCACATGTAAAGGAAAAAAGAAAAAAAAAAAAAAACATCACAAGAGGATGGAGGCAATACAGACCTGGTGCCAAAACATAAAGACAGAAAGATGGAGAGAAACAGATAACGATATAAAAGATAAAAAATATGGAGAGAGACACAGAAAAATGGAAACATACACGAAGATAGAAATATGTAGACGGAATGATAGATGTAAATACATAAATAAAGATACATAACGGGCTGTTAGGTCCCTGTATGATCGGTTTCAGACCTTGGTCCGCATAGCAGGCAGTAAGTCGGACTCGTTTCCAGTGAGGGTTGGACTCCGTCAAGATTACCCTTTGTCACAGATTCTGTTCATAACCTTTATGGACAAAATTTTTAGGCGCAGCCAAGATGTTGAGGGAATCCATTTTGGTGGCCGTAGGATTGCGTCTCGCAGATGATGTGGTCCTATTGGCTTCATCAGCTCGTGATCTACAGCTCTCACTGGAGCAGTTCACAGAATCAGTGCCTCCGAGGCTATGGTCTTGAGCATGAAAAGGGTAGGGTGCCTTCTCCGGGTTGGGGGGTGTGAGGTCCTGCCTCAAGTGGAGGAGTTCAAGTATCTTGGGGTCTTGTTCACGAATGAGGGAAAAATGGAGCGGGAGATTGATAGATGGATTGGTGCTGCGTCAGCAGTGATGCGGGCGCTGTACCGGTCTGTCGTGGTGAAGAGAGAGCTGAGTCAAAAATCGAAGTTCTCGATTTACTGGCCGATCTACGTTCCTACCCTCACCTGAGTTGATGAGCTTTGGGTCATGACCGAAAGAACGAGATTACGGATACAAGCGGCCAAAATAAGTTTCCTCCGCTGGGTGTCTGGGCTCTCCCTTAGAGATGGGGTGAGAAGCTCGATCATCCGGGAGGGACACAGAGTAGAGCTGCTGCTTCTCCACGTTGAGAGGAGCCAGTTGAGGTGGCTTGGGCATCTGAATAGGATGCCCAGTGAGGTGTTCCACCGGGAGGAGGCCCAGTGGAAAACCCAGGACACACTGGAGGGACTATATTTCTGGACTGGCCTGGAAACGCCTTTGGATTCCCCCAGACGAGCTGGCCCAAGTGACTGGGGAGAGGGAAGTCTGGGTTTCTCTGCTTAGGCTGCTGCCCCCGCGACCCGACCCTGGATAAGCCCCTTTCACATTATAGTTCTGCAGTAAGTACACACCCCCCACCCCGGTCTTTTCACTTCATATGCCAAGATCTCAGGCGGTGCTTTGCAAAGAACAGAATTTGATGTTCTGCTACTGGTCTATAAAATACAAAACAATTTTGTGCTGAAATAAATTACTTAGTTGCTTTTCAAGTTAGAGCCATTTATGCCCCTCAGGTTACCGAGACATTCTTTCTCAGTTTTCTGTAAGGAAACTTTGAGTTGATAGGGTCCTTTTTAAAAGTGAAACGAGCTTCCTGAAAAGCTCAGACAAGCAGAAACTGTTGGCTTCTTTAAATAGGGATTAATAAATTACCAATTGATCATCATGTACATAATGTTTTTCTGTGCTTCCCGTAGGAGTTCAGCAGACTCTGTTGGTTGAAGATGGTCCAAAATACCAGATTCCTGGTGTTGACCCGCAGGACCCAAAGCCCCACCACATAAAGGAGGAGCAGGAGGAAGTCTGCACCAGTCTGCAAGTAGAGCAACTCGGTAAGAGGGAGACCAATGCCAAGTTTCCAGTCATTGAAACTCCCATAAAGAGCGAGGATGATGAAGAGTCCCCTCTGTTCTCACCGCTTTGTCAACCCAAGAAGGAAGACAGATATTTCCCAAAAGAAGAAGGTGGACCAGCTGAATTCACCAGGAATCAAGACCATGGAAATGCCACTGACTCCTCAGAGACTGAAGTCAGCGAGGATGATGAAGAGTCCCCTCTGTTCTCACCACTTTGTCAACCCAAGAAGGAAGACAGATGTTTCCCAAAAGAAGAAGGTGGACAAGCTGAATTCACCAGGAATCAAGACCGTGGAGATGCTACTAACTCCTCAGAGACTGAAGTCATTGAGGATGAAGAAGACGATGATGCTGTTCACCATATCAAACATTACTCAAGAGCAGGGTCTCCAAAGTGTTCAGATAATAAATGTTTTACCATAAATAAAAATCTAAGAAATGGAAGGAAAATGATAAGTACAATCAAAATAATCCACACCGTAGAGAAACCTTTTTGCTGTGATATTTGTGGACACAGATGCAGCCAAAGGAAAAACCTAAACACACACCTTAGAATCCACACTGGTGAGAAACCCTTTCAGTGTGATATCTGTGAAGGAAGATTTAGTCAAAAATCCATGTTAAACAGACACAAAAGGGTCCACACAGGTGAGAAACCTTTCTGTTGTGTTACGTGTGGACAAAAATTCAGCCGAAAAGGAAATTTAAACACACACTTAAGAATCCACACAGGACAGAGACCATTTTGTTGTGATATTTGTGGACAAAGATTTAACCATAAAGGAAATTTAAACACGCACTTAAGAATCCACACAGGACAAAAACCTTTTCATTGTGATATTTGTGGCCAATGCTTCAGGCTAAAAGCATTTTTAAACGCTCACATAAGAATTCACACTGGTGAGAAACCTTTCTCCTGTGATATTTGTGGACACAGGTGTAGCCAAAAGAGAAATTTACAAAAGCACATTAGAACACACACAGGTGAGAAACCCTTTTGGTGTGATCTTTGTGGTAAAAGATTTAATCAAAAATCAATGTTAAACACACACCAGAGGATCCACACAGGTGAGAAACCTTATTGTTGTGATGTATGTGGACAAAGTTTTATTAAAAAATCAGCATTGACTACCCATACGAGAATCCACACAGGACTGAAACCGTTTTCTTGTGATTTTTGTGGGAAAAGATTTAGCCATAAAGAAACATTAATCAGACATAGGAGAATCCACACAGATGAGAAACCTTATTGTTGTGAGGTTTGTGGACAAAGATTTAATCAGAAATCAATACTAAATAGACACATGACAACCCACACAGGACAGAAACCTTTCTTTTGTGATTTTTGTGGAAAAAGATTTGGCCAAAACAAAAGTTTAGTAACACATATTAGAACCCACACAGGTGAGAAACGTTATTGTTGTGATTTTTGTGGAAAAAGATTTAGTCTAAAACAAACATTAAGCAAACACTTGAGCATTCACACTGAAGAAAAAACCTTAGCTATGAATAATAAGTAACTTGTGGCGACTCGAGAGAGGAGACTGAGATGAACCTGCACAGGCTGTTGTGAAATACTCCTGTTGACAAATATGTCGCCTGTTTGGAATGACCGAATAAGCATAAGGAAAAGAAATGATTACACCTGACCCCTTACCACAAATTCAGTCATAAGAGCCAGTTTTTCTTCTTTTAGAAAGCCTTTAGGTTTTTAAAATATGATCTAAACAGGTACATAAAAGCACATGAGATTCGACAGCATACATATTAGACCATGGTTAAACCAAAATGAAAAAGCTGTTTATGAAAACAGGAGTAGATTCTTTATATTATTTATGATTAAAAAGTAGCCAATGTGTGCTGCTTATCACAGGCCCTTGATTAATTTATCAGCACATGGGACCACCTGTATGACAGCAGGGGTTTGTGGCAACTTGGTTTTTGATGGTTGCAATGTATCAAAGGAACAGTCACATTGCCAGGGTGAGGGAACTATGTATGTCCCCATATTTTACAAAGCTGTAATTCAACAGACTCTACAATAATTTTTTACTTAAAATCTTTTAACAACAGCCTTAAAAACACTTTTTACAAAAAGCGTTCAGTTGTAAGAACACCGCACTGGACTGTAAAGTTTGTTTCATATTTAATTGGCCAGATGAAGCTAGTTCTATCATGGGTGAAAAAAAGGACTGGAAGCATGTCAAAGAGAAGAGGAACACCATGCAGTGTTGAGATTCCACTATGTGAATAACAAATGTGTGTGTAACTTCAGATGCTTAACTGCATGGCCAGAGAACGAAGGAAGAAGAAACTCTGTGCTGTTCTCCTGTTGACATACTGTCCTGCTGTTTCCCCGGTAGAGAAGCTGCCCTGATCCATTTAGCTCCAGCCAGTGTACCTGCACTCCTACCTGCGTGTTTTGATTGCTAGCCAGGGTAATTCCAAGGGAGAGGATCTGTGTCTCAGGACGGCCTAATCTAGAGGCAGCCTGCTGCATTAGAAGTACAAAATACTTTTTCTTTACACAACATTACACAACCCTAGGGAGCTTAATAGAGAGTGGTCTACTATCTAACCTGCTCAAGCTAGTAGTCTTTGCTTCTTTGATAGTGCAACACTGATATCGTCTGCCATTTTGTTTGTTACGTCCAGCACATCCATCTTGTCTTTGAGCTAACAGTCTTGCTCACACACCCATATATAGATCACACTTGATTGTGATATTGCTGCATTGAGAATTATTTTGTTTTCATAATGGCCTTTCGCTTTGTAGTTTTAGTTGAAAGTTACAAGTTTAGTGAAAGTCAGAGTTGATTGATTCAAAGATTTTAACTGTGAATTCTGTGTATTGTTAATAAATTGTGTGATTTACAGATTTACAAAGTTGTCTTTATTCTTTATTTGTTTTTAGTTATAGCTGGTTTAAAATGCAGTGCTCACATTCACTCCTTTATTCATTGCTCTATAATACCAGATCTTATCCAGGCTAGTTTTGTACAATAAGGTATTTGAATTCACAGTGTCTTATTTTCCTTCGTAGATGTCTCTGATGGTATAGAATGAATAGACCGGTTTTAGGCTCAAATGTGGCACCCACACTCTGATTAAATACCACGTGGAGTTGAAGCCCTGTACCAGTTCAAATATGCAAGCAGGAAGTCATTGACTTTGGACTGGATGATTTGTCAGTTTCAGCTCATGACTGTCATTCTACGCAGGTTGTAAGGTGGTCATTTTGGTCAAAACTGGGGCACATGTATTTAGGTATTGACAGATTAGCTAATGGGAACTAATGAATCACAAAGTATTTAAGTTGTAAGTATGTAAGTTTGCCAATCAAATGAAATATTTTTATTGTTTTGTATCAGTTTTGAAGATAAGTGTCTTGTATTAGCTTGCTTTCTCAAGTCTACATAATATATTTCCCTGATGCAGAGCTAGTCATATTCTCACAAACGTGCCGAACAATGTTCAGCTGAATCATCAAAATTTCATATCTATTTTTTTTTTATAGAAAAGCTTGTCACAAACCTTGATATTTCCTGACAATTCTTCTGACTAGTTTCCCTATGTGGGTATAGGGAAAAAGATTTCTGCTGATTAGGGTATAAAACCTGGGATAAAAATAAGAATAACAATTTTTTGCATGCCATGTTTTTCTATAAATAAACCAACAATTTCTGCTGCTTCAAACTAAAACCTTATCTCCTGCAACGGAATTTGGTAAAGTATGCTTAAAGCAACGAGATTTTACAATGACTTATGTGCTGGACTGTGTTTTCACTGTTGATATGCAAATATTCAAACTTTATTAAAACAACTTATCTTTTTTACTTTAACAAGAAATGAACCCATACCTTCAAAGAACACAAGTTGAACACAAAAGGTAACCATGTCAGTCTAGACAGCACATTATGCTGTTGAACACATCATTTTGCTATGGCAGGCTACATAACACAAGTGGTAGAGTTTTACTCTGTGTTACATATATACTTCTTACACAATGCATGTAAATTGCGTTTTTGTCTTTGGTCGACATACAACACTCCTTTTTGTTGCTGCTGGAAGCAACTTAGAATAGTACATTGCAATGTATTTCATGCTTGGCAGATACTGGTTTAGGTGGATGAGCATCAGCATTCTTCTCCTGGATCCGTCTTCATGATCGCTGCAGAGGCTGGGGTTCTTGGAAAATGTTGCCCCCTGGCAAAACAAAGCAGCACAGCTAAGAGACCTGACACAACGAAATGCAACTAGAAACAGTTGGTATCAGCTAGATATTGTCATGTTTTGTGGTAGTTTCCTGAACCACGTGCAGATTCATATGAGAGATGCAGAAAATAAAAGACAAGGTTTTTTTTACACGGAGTTCAATAATAAATGAGCACAACAGAAAGAAAACCTGGATCCAAAAGTTTGGCAGCATCTGGAATGAGGAGGCACAGTCAGGTATGGCCAGGAGTAAGTAAGGATGTGAATTCTGCAGGAGGGAATAATAAGAAAAGGCTTGAGGGAAAGTAACCATTGAGTAGGAGAAGTTATGGTGAGGATTTGTGTTCCTGGAGGGGTTCTCTGAGACTGGAGCTTGATGGGCTTGAGATCTTGAGAATGAGTGAAAACAGTGTTTAAGAGAGCGGGCAGTCAGATGAAGGTTGGAGATGTTGAACTCCTGTGGACCACCATGATGTAGATAAGTTTCAAAGGAGATCTGTCAGAGCGAGGTTTGTAGTAGGAATCCGGGATTGGAGCAGTAATGGCAATCTGGGAGCATTGAGAGCAACAAAGTAAGTTGAGCAGCGGTGTGAGAACGTCAAAGACACTTTCAGAAGGCAACAGAGAAACTAGGAGTGAGGTAACAAAAACACAGGGGCTTGACTCCACCGACATAGGCTGATTATCAGGAGAATAGTGATTGTCCTACAGGTCCTTATGTCCCCAGTAGTCTGATGAGGGGAATTCTCTCCTAGACGTGGCAATTCACTGAGCTTTTACTGTGCTCTCTTTCAGACTCTAACCTTGAAAACTGGCTCAGAGTTTATTTTTTCGTTCTTTCTAGGTGAAACGACTAAAGGAGCTACATCCACTAACATTTACTTTTCCTTCCCATAGAAAGGACTCCTGGATCAGTGCTTCTTTGTTCTCTTTGTGTCTCTGTTCTTTCTCTCAAACCCAGCGGTCGTGGCAGATGGCCGCTCACACTGAGCCTGGTTCTGCTGGAGGTTTCTTCCTGTTAAAAGGGAGTTTTTCCTCTCCACTGTCGCTACATGCATGCTCAGTATGAGGGATTGCTGCAAAGTCA